>CAJQZP010001296.1:0-201781 GCA_907164705.1 Parnassius apollo | reverse complement strand
GAACTGACGTCAAGGCAGTATTTGTTTTGCAAAAGCACTGGATCAGAGTGATCGCTAATCTGCCAACTAAAGAGTCATGTAGGCCATGGTTTGTAAGCCTAAATATTCTTACAGTCAGTTGTACGTACACTTACGAGCTTTCTAGACTAGTCCACACCAGCCCGAAATATTTCAATAAAATAACTGATCTATCTAGCCGCTACGTTTATCGCCGTGCCAATAACATATATTTGTTGACCCTGTGGGGTAAAGATATTTGTCCGCGATGGACTCCTAAACTACTTAACCGATTTTAATCAAATTTGCACACCGTGTGCAGTTTGGTTTAACTTGAGAGACAGGATAGTTTTTTTGCCCATGAGTGACCCACACATTTTTTTGCTAATTCAAGGATTTTTAATAGGACATGACAAAGGGTCGTCGAAAATACCTTGACCTATTAAAAAAAGGTTTATTCTATATGGCACTCAAATTGTACATCCATTTGCCTAACTCTGTAAAAGCCCTCCAAGGAAGTGAGCGAGATTGACATGGTTTCAATACAAGCTTGGGCCCGGCGTGAACAAAGTTCAAATATGTCTCATTTTGAAGATTTAAACATTTGCTAATCAAGCATCAATCAAGTCAAAAATCATATTTTTGCAGGACCTGGGATTTAGCTTTTATTTTGCTTTTTATGATTTGTAAGTTATGTTGTTAAATCTTTAATTTTTGTCAAAAGTTGCTTAAATAATTTGAAAACTTTTTTTATTATTTAAGAAATACCGTTAGTATCTAAAAAATATCCCCAATGGCGGATTGTGTTAATTCCACGAAAATCCATATTCGCTCGGCAAAATCCAGAGTCCGTAACACAAAGGCCAGGTAATCACAATGCACTTCGAAATCCGAGAGAAAAGCCAAGGTTCAAGTTAAATAAATCTACGAAGTAAAAATACAAAACCTAACACAAACCGCAAGGACGATGTCAAATGCGCATTGAAAAGTTGAAACTCGCATCTCGCCGTAGACGGAGAAACTACACTTTGCTAAACAACTTTGACAGTTCGTAACGATCTAAGGAGTTTATAAGTTGGTTTAAGTGAGAAAAAAGTATTTTGTGAGCTTAAGATTGGTGAATCTTGTTCAGTTCAGTTCTTAGAACAATTAAAATTTTTATCTAAATATGTTTAAAAGTCATAAAGATTATTGTATAACCTAAAATTACGTTATCGTCCTTTCTCACTCGAGCCCACGCTAATCATTAGTCTGTAGGTTTATCTGTCTACGCATATCGCAGTTACTACAAAGAGTTATTAAAATCGTCTCCTTCTAAACGGCCAATGATCATTGATGATAAAGCCTATTCAAGTGTGTTTAAAGTATTATTCAAATGTTTTTTGAGTTAAACAGTTGTTTTTCTAATTAGATTTCTTTTATTCAGCAATAATCTGTACAAATATATCTTAATATTTAAATATTATGAGTTTTCAGTCGCGATTCTACTACCGGTCAGTGCAGTCGCTTCTCAACGATGTGGCGACTCTAATTTTGCACCTACAATATTTTCGTGGCGTAAGCATACTACTTGTCAACCCTTAACTCTTCGGTACCACTGAAATCCACGAGTTCCTCGCCTTTATGAAAATACACAGAGATATTCCTTGCTCCCGATTTCTGGCCTTCTGGGCTAGTGAATCGCCGATACAGGGACGCGCCAAAAAAGAAAGTTCCCTAAATAGTGTTAAGTTATTTTTATCTTTATATTAAATTATACACATTATTTACATTTTAAGTTAAATAAAAAATGAAATAAAGTTATTATTAATATTTCTCCACAAATCGATTAATAGGTCAATAGATCAAGTCTCATGGAAACGTTGAAAAAAAAATAGCCTTAATTATGGAGTTTTGTAGGGAACTTTAGAACTTCTAGAGAGAGACTATCCGCTGGGATAGGCTGTCTACAAAATTGCTCAAAAACTTCGCAATGTGACACATCAGCATATTGGGAACAAAAAATCTATAAACAAACATCCCGAATGAAATGAATCCCGAATGACTTAAAAGACAAGCATCCATGCCAAAAATCTTGGTAAAAAAGCCATTGTTATTTATTATCGTAGACAGAGTAGGTTTCTCTGTCTACGTTTATTATAATGGACATAGACAAAATACAGAATATATTAAATAACGTTTTGTTTCTGCTATAGTAAAAACATTAGCTTTCGTCTTTCAGTTTAAAAAATGTTTTTATGTTTTTGCTAGGACTACAGAAATAAAAACCATTTAATTATGCTTATAATTTATCGCTTTACAATCTACATATTTGTGTATAACTGTTCGAAACGTTGTTAAGCACCCAATTTCGTTCATCTCCATTGATAATATTTTTTGTAGGATCGGGCGACAAACGAGCACACAGTCCACCTTATGGTAAGTGGTTGCTGTGGCCCATAAACATCTACATGTATCCTCGATTACGAATCAAATTGCAGATAAGTTGTCAACCTTGAGGACTAAGATGGAATGCCTCGAATCCAGTAAAAAGGATCTTCGGTCCTCTACACTCACCATAGGAAACACAGCAGCATTAAGCTACTATTTTACGCTAGTATTCTGTGAGAGTGTGATTCTTCCCCGGTTGAGCCTACCCATTCGTGCTAGAACTATACTACTAATATAACTGCAGCATTGGTCTACCACGAAATAATTTAAAACAACTTGATAAGGCTTACTATTCTATAAAGGAATATTTGGATGATAAATTGGGGGCATAAAAGCAAAAATAAATGTATATCTATATAAGCCCCGCACATTAATATTGCGATGAAACCTTGTAACAATAACAGCTGCGTTACGTCGTCCACCGCAAAAAAATAGAGACAAAAAAATTTATCTTCTTTTCGTATTAGGTGTTGCCACCTCTGGTGAATAAAGTTAATAACATAGGGTTATAAGTATTTATATTATATTATATACATATATTTACAGGTATTCCATTATAAATATTTACTATTAAATTACCTACTAATATAACAAACGTGAGAGAAGTCTTGTCTGTTTGATACGATTTCATTAAACCTCTCAACCAATTTTGATGGACAACTAATAAATAAAACCAATTATTAAAAAATCGGTGTTTATTAATACAATTTAATAATTCTATATATTATATTCTTCAATTCCACTCATATTATCATCTAAATCAAAACCATTTTCAGAGTCCGTTGTATCAGATTCACGGTCGTCTGCCGTATTGATGATAAATAATTTGTCAGCTATTCGGTCTTTACGCCATTATTCTTCTTCATGTCTCTTCAGGTGATTAACTTCTTTCTTCCAATCATCTGGAGTTATTGAGTTCAACGCCTCCAAGGTCAAAAATTCAATTTTACTTTCTAATTGTTCTACATTCTTTTCTAAAACTCTCTGTTTGACAAAGTTCCAAATATATTCGATAGAATTGAGGTCGCAGTAATATGGTGGCAATCCTACTACTTCATGGCCATCGTCAGCTAACTATTTGTCAATTTTATAATTTTTCGGCAGTTTATGCCCTTTTTTAATAAATACCTCACCGGCACGGAAACTTGGCCAAGCGAATGAATGTTTGTTATGCAAGTATGTCAAAAAATGTTTACCCTCAAGTTCAAGAGGGCAATTCATTATGTTTAAGTGCACCATGACGAATTCTTTAATTTTTAGTTGAATCGGGTCATTTGAGCGACTAAGTTCACATTTTAAATTTGTGTGTTGTGAAAAGTTTACTGTAAGGTTATTCAATTATTGTGATCTTGTGTCCTAATTAAATAACTAAAGGTGCTTTAAAGCCAATAAAAATGCCATTAACACCAGCACAAGTTGCACAAGCAGTAGCATTAATTGACCAAGGGCTGACACAGCGTGAAGTTGCTATTGTGCCTAACGGTCCTCAATGCAGTATTCACTGAAGCGATACCAGGAGACAGGCCGCTACACCCGCAGGCCAGGCAGTGGGGGCGTAAGGTGCACATCGGCCCGGGACGATCGTTTCATTGTTATGGAGATTTTGAGAAACCGCTACCTGACCGCTGTTGAGATACGTCAGCGGCTCCAAATCGCAAGAGGCGTTAATGTTAGTGAGCGTACGGTGAGAAGACAAATGAAGTGAATTTAAAAGCTCGTAGACCAGCACGAGGTCCAGAACTTCTCAGACAGCACCGAGTAGCCCGACTTCAGTTCGCAAGAGAACATGTCAATTGGACCCACGAGCAATGGGCTAGAGTGTTGTTCACAGATGAGTGTCGAATAGCTTTACGTGCTCCAGACGGTCGAGAACGAGTGTGGAGAAAAAGAGGAGAGAGGTTTCTACCCATTACCACCACCCAAACTGTGAGTTTCCATGGAGGCTCAATAATGGTATGGGGAGGTGTAAGTTCCGACGCACGTACAGAGTTGGTCATCGTCGATAATCGGCTTACAGCTACTCGATACATCGAGGAAGTTCTTCAGGAGCACGTAATGCCTTATTCGGGATTCATTGGACACGACCAATTCCTCCTCATGCACGATAATGCACGTCCCCACGTCGCACATTGTGTAGAGGAATATCTGGAAGAGGTTGGAATACAAAAATTACAGTGGCCAGCTCGTAGCCCGGACTTAAATCCAATTGAGCATGTATGGGGTATGCTCAAAAGAAAGATAAAGTCCAGCTCCAAACCGCCACAAACTCTAAATGAGCTCCGAAATGCAGCGCTGGCCGCTGGGGACAGCATACCGCAAGTTGATGTCAGAAACATCATTCAAAGCATGCCAGATCGAATGCAAGCGGTTATCAGGGCTAGAGGAGGAAACACCCGATATTAAAACTGATAGAAAATAAAGAAACAGACTTAATTTTTAACTTTGTAGTGTTTTTAAAGTGACAATGGAAAGATTTTAATTTTAGTGAAAACATGTTATCTTGAAAAGAAAAATTTCGGTGAAGTAAACATTAAATTTCTATGTTCTAAAACCATTAGAGACACTTATTGAATGCATCTACCCTTAATTTACTGTTAAAAAAACGTTTCAGTGCAAATAATCAGCAAATTCACGAGTGGCCAAGTTTCCGTGCCGTTGAGGTATAACTCCGGTTTAGCGCAATCAACCATCACCCGTTTTCTAGGATTTATTTTCTTCCTCACTATGAAAGGATGAGTTGCCCATTACAATAATTTAATTGCTTGGTTAGCTGGGTATCAATTTTTTCAGTCAGTCACTTTGTGAAATTTTCAGCGTTCATTTGATGGTGATAGTCCTCGGGTTTTGTTTCTGCCTAAAACATTAAAAGTGCATTATCTACAAAACCGGTTTCATTTCCCGCGTGCACTATTCTCCACCGGCAGCCAGGGCTGTCTTTCATTCTCACTCTAATATAGGTTGGTGTTTGCCAAATATTTTTTACAGTGTAATTGGCGTGTATCCATGTTTCATCGAGATAGATAACAGGTTTTTTGTTTGCGCTCAGCAAGTCATTGTTTTCAATGCATCATAAATATTTAGCCCTCCACGCTTGAATTTGGAGTCTTTCTAATATAGCCCGTCTTTTCTGGTAGCATCTTTTAAATTGATATTCTTAATCACTTTTGATTATTTTTCTTAATGTTGTTTCATTTCCTGTATAGTTAAGGTCTTTTTACAGCTGCCATGATCTTGCGCATTGTAGGTATTTCTTTTCTCACCATATATATAAAATAAATTAAATTTCTTAATGCTGTTAAAGAAAATCCGTCTAAATATTCCTTTCTATGTCACTTTGCTTTTGTAAAAGTTTTAATTTTACTGCTACTAACTGTTACAGATTCATGCTCTCGTCGTAATTTTATCACTATATTTTTTGTAATGTCCGTAGGTACGTTCTATCACTTTAATAGAATTTTGTAAAAGATTTTAAATGTTCATCACAAGTTACTTTGAAATTAACATGTCCTCAGTAGTGTAGGAAGCATTTTCTATCCGATTTGACCTGGTCTTAAGATCACTGAACCTGTTGTTATTAAATTTGGATATATAACTTCTTAATATAAATATTATTATATTATTTGATTTTATTTTGGTTGTTTTTATCCAATTTAGTTTGCATTAAACACTTATATACTGTATACTTTATATACTGCTATATATACTTTATCCTCACCTTGGGGTGCTAAAACATACAAATATTTAACAGGTCGCTCAGAAGGATTGCAAGGTCCAATCTTTATGACGTCATTACCATCACAACACGGAGGTGAGCATGGATCACAAGAAGCACACGAAGGTTCTGGCTCACAGGGTTCACAAGGGGGATACTCCGTGTAAAAAATTTGAGGATCTGGATCAGGTATCGGCTGACTTAAAGTCGTACCCAAAATAAGAGCTGCAAAGTGTCAAAATATAAACTTAAATAAGTAATTATATCCTATTAAGATACGCGATGACTCATCTAAAATCTGTCATTGTCATTTAATCTGGCATAAGTATTAAGTACGCAACATTAAAATTACTCGGACACCACTGAGAATTTTAATGATAATTTAATTAGAAAGTCGATCATTGATTAAATCTACTATTTACACGAGGCAACGTACTGTTATCTGCTCCATAACCTCCTAGAGAAACGATTGAGATACACATCAGAATTTGATAGTAGCGGTATACTTGATCAAAAGAAATGACGACAAATAGACTTTTAATCTAAAATCTAAATAAATATATTACCTGCATAAGATGCACATTAAAATTTGTCGTATTTAAATAAATTTAAAATAACAATAATTATAGTTACCTATTTTACCCCACGCCATCTTGCGGTCATCTGATTAATAATAGTAAAATTTTCAATATTTATAAATAGTACGAATAAAATGTTTATATGTATCAATGTAATTATTTTTATCGCAAATATAGATTTTAAAATAAATGATATAACGCTTTAATTAGCACAAGATATTGTAAATATTTTTTTCTTTGTATATCTCGAAATTGATTGTGAATATAACATAAAATATTTTCATATTACATTAATCAATTCATCACAATTAAGAAGCATTTCATGCAAAGTTAATAATTTGATTAAATAACAAAAACGCATGATAACTATCCTTGATATAAGCTACGATCGCTATTAATTTAGTTTTGAAATTGAAAATTATTTTTTTCTTTGCGCTTTCCGTCTCACTGCTTTGAAAAATTGTCACCCCACTTTATAAATTTCCTATGTATCACGGAGGCGTGTTTAGTATATAAGTGCATGTAGATAAATATCCATGTCCGAGACAATTATTTGTATACAATACAAATACATACTCTAGGCGGGAACCAAACAAGCGGCGACACAGTGTCGCATCTAAGTAAGATTTGTGATAGATAAAAGAAGATTAGCATTGGTCCTTCCCTGTCAAACCGAAACGGTTCCGCCTGACTGGCGAAGAACCAATCCTATAACTGTAATATAGCTGCAGCACGGCTTTAACATTTCAAAATAATTGAGTAAAGACAATGTATTTAATCTAATTTAACGAAACATAAAATAAAATTTGACCTTGCCCAACCAAGTTACGCATATTAAAATACCGTAAAAACGAAAATGTAACAGTTGATAGGCATGGGGTTATCAACGATCTTTGTGTTTGGTAAACAATGCAATCAAGTCATTTTTGATTAACAATTATTCCATTTAGAATGTAGGGCTTCTTTTCAGCCTATGAGTCCTCTGAGTAGACACAGGAACAAATAGGGTGTCACCTATTTCTACGACCAAGCAGAATTGCGTGCTCTGCCTTGTTCCGGTCTAAAAGTATTAGAGAGCCAGCATAATTACTGACTGTAAGACATTCCATCTTAGTCCTGAAGAGATGAAAACGCATATATAGACTTCTTTGTTTGAAGTTTGTTGTATGTGTCAGTATGCTGCTTTAGCCACTTACCAACTCGTGGACTGTAAGTTCTTTATATTTTCTTTTATACATAACATTATTAAAATTCAACTGCTGAAATAATAGGCCTCCCAAATTCGCCATATTATATAGTAGAAGATAAGACGAAATTCAATGTCAGAGAATGGTTCGTTACAATAACACTCAAATGCGTTTTTGGACTGATGTTTTAACTCAAGATGCGGGTATGTTTACACGCACCATTAGTACGAAAGTAAACTGAAAATGTAGAGATTTCATAACATTACGAGAAATATACGTACATACGTATACATAAGCACTCACACCTGTCACCCAGAGGGGTAGGCAGAGACTACGGACTTCCATTTGGCACGATCCTGACACACCTCTCTCGCCTCTTTCACATCCATATACCTACGCATACATGTTCAATAGATTGCCAATTTGGTCGACAAACTTTCGCCTAGGGCGTCCCTTACCGACTCTGCCGTTAACTTCTGCAACATAAATTTGTTTTGTTATGAGAAATATTTAATTATTATTTCAATATTTTGTGCTAAAAGAAAGGGAGGCACCGTGGCAATGCTACCGTACCAGTACCGTACCGTACCAGTGGGGCCACCGTATGCGTTGGAAAGCAAGGAGAGCCTTGCATCTCTCCACCGTCGATATGCGTTCCGCAGCTAGTCCCACCTTGCGTTAGACCTGCCCGCTTGTACACACCACCATGTATACCACTCAGCCTCTCACCTTGCCCACCGTGCCCAGAACCTTGTCCACCGTGCCCTGAACTTTGTACACCGTGCCCTGAACCTTGTCCATCGTGCCCTGAACCTTGTCCACCGTGCACTGAACCTTGTTTCAAACCATGTTATTCTCCGTCGTCTTGCTATTAACCATCCGCTGCATCATGATGACACCATGTGTTGTGCCACGTCAAATCAGTAGATTTAATCTTAGAATATTGAAATAAAAAACGATATTTAACAACATCGCAGTTTCCGAAATTTCTTCCAAAACATTTAATCTTCGTCACATGTTATTTGTAAACAAAAAGTATTTAAAAGGAGGATGGCCAAATTTCTATAGGAGCTGGACTTGACTTTTGTTTTCATGTCCCAATACAAACTATAGTTAGATTGGTTTGTTTTTATGTTGTAAACATAATGACGTTTAAATGTAATATCTAAATAGCCATGATTTTTATAATAACGTCTATAATATTTTTAAGACTGAATCAACAAATACCTTTTACTTTATAATTGATCATTTCGTTGAAATATAACATTGGTATGTCAAAATTACAATCAATTCAAATGATATTAGATTATTAATCATCTACTCATGTCAAGCAAGTCAGAAAATGAACATTTCATATATAATTCTATATTATAGAAAGCGTGATTCAAAAAGTATGTTTTTGTCACTTGTCGAAACGCGTTTAATGGAAGTCTTGTTATTTCTAAAGGCAATTTATTGTACATTTTGATTTTTAACGAAAAACCTTGCTTGGACGCTCTATCCGACTGTGATGTAGCCTAAAAGTGTAGTTAGCGATAAGTGAGGTGAGTGATTTCGTTTCCATTTATAAAGATTTCTCTTAAATAATTTTATTACCCAATAATAGAACATCTCTCAAAGCGCACCCTACGTATGTACATCATACTCCTAGAGTTCGATGTGAAAAAGAGCCGTCTGTCAAACCGTCTCGTGAAGTTGACCGTTTCTACGATAATTCAATAAAAACAACACCTACATATATTGCACAGTATATAGTGTAAAAAACAAGGGTGGCGTAATTATTGTCACACGAAGTCTTTCCTGAAAGATTTCAAGGCTTTTTTGTAGTTTGACCATTTCAATTCTAGCTGAAGAGAGTTAGTCGCTAGATACCTACTGTCTTTCAGTCTTCAATACTAAAGTTGCATATGTATTGAAAAATCGAGTAATGGTAGGTTACGGGAGTAAATGAAGTGTAATGGTAGAATTTAGGAGTACTTTAATGAAATAAGTACGCTAGACAAAATTACTTTTTATTCATCATCTTCTTACAACTACAACATCAAGGAGTGATGCTGGCACTGGTGATATTGTCGGCTGATGCCTGGTCCACCCAAGGTACCACCCAAGGTACCACACAAGCGTCATAACATGTGCACTGCACCCAACTGTTCTTCTACCAACTAAACAATTACAGCAATACCTATTATAGCTTCCCTTCCGTCTGGATTAAATTATTTTCATTTGATATATGAACATAATATACTTTTCTGGAAATGTGTTTGGATTTGATTTTTCCTCTTATAAGTGAATTATGTCCACTTCATCTCAAACAATACTCTGTTACATTAATGTTTTCTCTGCTTATTTCAATTCGATACCCTCCGTGTAACCTGATATGTTCACTATAATAAGACCTTGCCTGTTGAATCTGATATGTTCCTAGGGTAAATAATATAACTTCAAAATATTCTAGACGGGGGGAATGTAATATTAGTATTGGAATAAGCTGTAATACTAGTAAAATCAAATGTTCGTCTATTCATATTCATACTATTTATAAAATCAGATAAATTATTATTTAATGAAAATCCTTCTCTAATCACATTTATGATTTGCTCAGCATCATTCCTGTTTTTAATCGAACACTAAATTTGTTTAAAAGGCTAGCAATAGCAGTGTAGGTTGCACGATGTCTCTCACAATTATCCAAGATGTGAAAAAATCAGTCCGTAAAACAATACCGAAGTCAAAACAACAGAAGGAAATAACAATCATAGATTACTGTGTATATACTAGAGAAAACAATAATGGCGCGGATTGATGACCACAGACTAAGCGATGACAAATTACGTTCCGTTGTACATATGTAATTGAACAAAACGTTTAGCTTACTATGATCTAGAAAATTATTTTTATGGCAAGAATCCAGTACATAATAAATCAGCATAGTAGTTGATTTGATGTCTACATACTAATTGAATTGAATTAAAATTAACAACTATTCATAAAAACGTGAATAATTATAGTGAATACGAAGTCCTGTAACACATGAAATGAATCGTCATTAGGTACGTTCTGAAACTATTATTTGAAATAATTTTGAACAGTTACAAAAATAGAAATAAATGGATAACTTTTTTTGTGGCTACTTAGAGAGGTATTTCTTGTGTATTTTAAGACCTTAAACAATAATAAATATTACATAAATATTTCATATTGGGACGCTATCATTTCGTTGTCGGGTATTTGGCCATCCTCCTATTGGCTACGTAAAAATACCATACAATATTTTTGGATAATATTTAAAAAAAACAATAATGTAGCGTATTATCATAGTTAATACAGTTTTCACGGGATTTTTGTCCACTTTCACTATTAAACTCACGAGTTCACTTAATTACACCTTATAACTATTTTTAAAATTCAAACTAGTATGGAGCTATTGTCGTTCGAGTGTAGTGAAAAGGTGTTCCTGTAATTTTAGTTTTTGAAATAATTAATTTATTCTTTATCTATGGAAAAAAAGGGAATGCTTAATTTATGAAATTTAAGATAATCACAATCACACAGTCATAGTTTGAACTGCCTGAAGCGAAGATTGGAGTGATTACGGCTGAATAAATAGTTTTTGTATGTTGTTGAGCTAATTTCTAAAGGAAAACAAATTATAGTTGTTTTCCTTTAGAAATGTTTGTAATGTCCCCTAAGAATTGCACTGAATTCTCCATTGCTTATAGTGAATTCTAATTAATACTTAATCATCACCATTTTCTAAGACGTGCATGTAGAGGTGGGGTTACGGGGTTATTATTACATTTATAAAAATTATCTTAATGTCTGTTTGTAAAATCACTAGTTATTAAAGATAGCTATTTGGAAAAAGAATAAATACACCAACATTAAGTAATGAAAAATTTTTAATACACACGTACTTACATAAAATAATTATATTTTGTAATAGTTGATAAATATATTATAAACCTAAATGAGCTAGGTTAATGAAAATCATTCATAAGAAATGCACCTAAATGAGCTAGGATTTACAAACTGTATATCACAATTAAATTTTTGTACGGGTATTCTTATACAATGCAATTTTATAATAATAATAAACGAGCGATAAGCCTTTGAAATTTGCTGTGGGTCAAGTAAGTTAGTAAAAGATCTTCTGGATAGAGATTTCTTACACATTATGCCATCAAAAAAATTCGATGATTTGAAGTTCCAATAAAATCACATTGGTCATTTCTTACAACGTCTTGTGTGATAAGATTGTGATAATCTGTAGAATCATTTGAGTTTCAGGGCACAATTTGTAAGTATAAATTCAAAATTTAGTTTTTAGACGTAGGTATCTTAAGTGCACGGACACGGAACAGAGCAAGTTTCAGGTATAACTGAATACTGTATACTAGGCTCGCCTTTGAAAATTGATGACGTAGGAATGCATATTGTTGGCGGTTGGACTGTCGGCGGTGCATGTTGTCGGATGACAATTGGGGGTGGATTTATTGGAGAAGACTGTGGCTGAGTTACAGTGATGTAAATAAATAAATATTTATTTCTCTTTTTTTTATACAAGGAAGAATGACGAAGTTGAGTAATTATTTTTAAAATGCACCTAAAATCCCCAATGCCGTATGTCGTCCCATCGCTTTAGCGGAGTTTGTCTGATAATTCAGATCTTCTACGTTTTATATACAAAAGTAATAGTTATGTATCTTATGCATGGCGAGATGTGATAATTTTGTTTGATTTGCAACCACTTGAGCATTCATAAGCAATGATTTGTTGATTTTTAAATTTTAAATATTTTGATTAAATGACACGAAGCGCAAATTGTTTTTCACGGTGTATAATATACTTTATAACATTTGTCTGCGATATCAAAATATGATGCATTTTATATACATGCTAAATTCTGACTTAAGACTATAACGGGGTTGTTGCAGAATAATTATAAGCTCAATAATATGAATTTTACGATTTCACGAGCGTATGACTCTCTCGTCGTTTAAATTTCGCTCAGACTCACGTCCAAGATATCATCGGAATAGTGTTGGATAAGACTTGCTCTCCAAATTCAATCCAATCAAGGATGATGTGTACAGCTGGCCTTAGAACCTCTCAATCTCACTAAAATCTAAGTTGTCACACTAAAATCTAAGTTGTCAAGGATGCTATCACACTCAGTCCTTAGCTTTGACAGATGGCTCTTTCTGGCAGAGAGATCTCTGGAAAAGGCTTCGGAGCCCTGGTTTCGTTCAATCACTCTTTCAATACGAGCAGTATTGAAGCTGCGTAAGTCCCGCCGCATGCATTTGGAGATATGTCTGTTCAGTTTTCTGTATGCAGTCAAATCTGTTAAAGACTGCAGCTTCATTTTTCGTCTAACAGCCATGAGATTAAGAGAGTGATCGGGGAGTTTTCGTGTTCTTCTACTGCGGGTCTGCAAGACTTAGTGCTAGTAGCGAACTTAGTTCTGACCGTATAGACAGTTTCCACGAGCTTATCATTCATATGGTCCACTGTATTGCAGTCTTCTAGGTACTATAAACGGTTTTGTAGCTCGATCTGAAAGGCTTCTGGACTTTGGATTAGAGCACGAGAGGGACGGAGCGTTGACTTCATTAGACGAGACCTCTTCAACTTAACGTTTAGGTTCAGTGTGCCTCTAACCATGCGGTATTTGCTGCCAGTTTCTACCCCTGCATCACTAAATAGTTGCCATCTAATCGTCATAATGAATTCAATATCATTTTTGTCGAACCGTTGGGGCTCGACCTGGTCCACTTTCTTTGGGGCCGCTTTTTGGAAGAGAGAGTTCATCATAAAAAGTCCCTCTTTCTACATGAATTTGGCTAGGTGCCTTAGGTTCCGTTGCCCTTTCCCAAATTTCCCTACCTTCAGCTCACCGTTCTCTCTTGTCTAGTTTTACGCTGAAGTCATTCATTATAACCTTATAGTGGGTATATATATATACCCTCTGTGTGTGTATATATATATACATGTTTTATTTTGTTATTTATTATTGTATAATGAATAATTATACAATAATAAATAACAAAATAAAACCAAAAAAGAAAACAGAAGAAGCAGAGTAAGAAATTATCTAGATCTATGGGTCTATTTACAGAACTAAAATTAAACTATTAGGTAAATAATTCAAAATAAAACCCGAAACAATACTCACTTAAAAGGTAAATCTTATGATGTCAAAGGATGACAAGAATTACACCTGCAGAAAGTTATTTATAATCTCCATTTCCATCCCAACCATTACATCAGATTTGATAGACCACAAATCCTCGCGAAAGAACACCGATTCCTACCGAGGATGATACGTGAGGCTATTGAAATTAAAAAACATCCTAATTTCAATAGAGAAGGAGGCTGGGTACTACCACCTGCTTGGGATCCTATAATCAATAAAATTAAAACTAAACCCAAGCATACCACTGCAAGACCTCAGGACATAGTCAGTTCATTTTGCATAGATCGGACCATAAACAATAATTAAAAAAAGCTGAAGGTACTCCGGGTTTAACAATGACATCGGGACGTCAGTCATCTCAGTCCCCCGTGACCATGGGTGCTGGAAAGCGCCCGAAACGTCGGGAATTAAAAATAAAAATAAAAAGTAAGAAAAAATAAACGCGATAAAATCCGTAAAAGTAGTTTTAATCATGTGATATTTTTAGTCGACTCAGTTTTAAAAACGACTTCAAAACCAAAAAGTATAAAAAAATCACTTATTATTATGTTATGAATTCGTGACTTAAATTATTAGATAATGTTTGGTCGTTTTATACCATATACCCTTTACTTGATGACGTAGATCTATGATTTAAAGATAACCTTGAGAAAAAACAGATTTATTGAGATTTCACAATATAAGAAACTTGGTAAAAATATATGGTTAGGTCAGGCGACCGTATTGGTAGGCAACAACAAAACACTAAAAATTTAAAATATTAATGAATGAGGTCAGTCGCGCATAGTGTCTAATTAGCTAATTACTGATATTCCGACGCGGGGGGAATGCACGGCGTTGCACCGTACAAATACACTATGTCTTAGCACTGACTTCAAAAGATATTATGTGCAATTTATTTAAATAACATACGTAGTAAACAACTAAGCTACAGGCTAAGCATATGGTTGCAAAGTTGCAGGGCCGCGGTCTCGAATACCGCAGGAAAAAGGATTTGTATGACCTTCTACATACCTACTATTCTAAGCTTACGCTGAATTGATGTCTGTTTCATTGATGAAGCCGAATACTAATTATAACGATTTCTTAATAAATATTATCTCTTTCTTTATATTATATTTCATATGTGTTCATGTGTAATTAATAGATATGTGTAAATCGTCTCCACGATTCAAGAGAAACTTTAAGAAATGCTAGTTTTAAAACGTCTGTATTATAATAATAATAAATAAAATTTGTTTTCATGTTTGACATTAATTAAACTAGAAGGGTATATTGAATCGGAATCCAATAAGAACTATTTGACCCTAGTAACTAGAAGGTCAATCACCCGAAATCGGCTAAAATACCTAAATCGAAAAACTCGGGCTTTACGTATCGTCGACAACGTCGCGGGCATTGAGCGTGATATAATCTAAGATGAAACATTAAAAATAAATTTACAAAAACCCTATTTATTTTGTTAGAATTTATCATTTGTAGTACATTATTTTTTGCAGAATAAAAGAGACGGTATCCACCTAATGCTAAATAAATGCTGCGCCCCATAGAGATCTATATCTACACTCAATCAAGAATCAAAATGCAGTTGGGTTGCCATCCCTGTGGACTAGGTATAGAACACCTCGTTACTAGTAAAAATTATCGCCGGTTCTCTACACTCACCATAGGAAACACAGCAGCATTAAGGTGTTAATTAACGCGAGTATTGAGGGCATGACCTACCCTGGTCAAACTTTTTACAAGCTACCCATTCGTACTGCAGCCATAATTTATCATCGGCGTGGCTCTACGACGTAACAATTATAATATTTTATAAAAATGACAATATCTATATATATCCAGTGTGATTGGCACTTATACAGCAGCTGTCGCGTGACCGACATTCCAGCTCGCTTCGAATGTGAACAAAAATAAAACGAATCAAAGGAATCTGCTTGTATGACCGGATTTCTGTTTTTCTTAGGAAACGTGAGATCCGATAGAATAAAAGAGAACACTTTAAAGAGTTTAGATAAAATCTTTTACGAAAACAATGTAAATAAAAAATCGTCTTTGAGTGTTAATAAACGGAAGTGTATGACTGCATACTAATATTACCAAAATAACAAAGAAATTAATTAATAAAACAATTATTGAGAAATAACGAAATAATTTCATTATTTCTCAAGAAATAATGAAATTATTTCATTATTGACCAATAAAATTTTATACGTGGTAGAGCCACGCTGCAGTTATATTATGGTTGTAGCAAGAATGGGTCGACTCGACCGGGGAAGGACCACGCTCTCTCAGAATACAAGCGTAAAATAGCAGCTTAATACTGCTGTTTCGTACGATGAGTGTAGGGAACCGGCGACCCGTTTTACTGGAATCTAAACATTACATCTTAGTCCTCAAGGTGACAATGCATCTGCAGTTTGATTCTTAATCAAGGTTAAATGTAGATGTCTTTGGACCACAGCATCCACTTACCATCAGGTAGACTGTATGCTCCTTTATCACCCTTATCCTATAAAAAAATTCTTGTCCTCATGCGGAGAAGTTTTTAAGGGCTGTATTCGCGACTTGTCGCCGTCGCTGAAGATGTGGTCGTAGGTATTGATCGTGATAATATCTAAGATGAACAATTACAAATAAATTTTCAAAGTAGTATCTTTATTTTGTTAGAAATTTAACAGATATAGCACATTTTTAATAGAATAGGTTGACAAGCAAACACACAGTTTTGTGGCATTCTTTGGAGTAACTTGTAGCCTCAATATGTTTAAGATTTAATATGTGAAGGGTCTATAATGATGATAATGATTATTGACAAAATCATTTTTAATAGATGCCCGATAATCTAATTAAAAGATTATGTAGTTCAAGATATTAGTTAAATTTATTTATGATACATCCTTATATACCCCAAATAATACTTAAATTTAATGGCAGCTAGGATATGACACTACTATGACCACAGGAAATTGGGAACCCCGCGAACAATAAACCCGATTGCAACTGGTTACTTACATAAGTGATCGAAGATCGTATTCAAGTAGCCCAATAAACTGACCACTTGTCAGGTTCACGGTACAGCTATGCAGTGATGTGCCTTTCCTGGTTTTTGATTAATTAATTTAAAATAAAACTAATTGAAATACTTGCCCGCTGTGAAATGATGATTATTTTTGATTATTATTAAGGACTATTCATAGAGTATTCTCATCTGGTTGGGCTGAATAAATATATAAAAGGATATGATAAACATAAATAAATATTTATTAAATATTCTAACATAAATAAATAAATAATATGTAAATAAATAAAAAACAACCAAACGGAAGCCCTCGGCAGGGGAAACCAAACGGCCGAGGGTTAGGGGGAAAGGGAAAGCACCCGCGCGGACAATGCGGGCGGTATCGAGAAGCACCTCCTTCTGCATTTGAGCCCGGAGCAGTCCGTCACTGAGTACCAGTCGCCTTAGAAGACCCGAAAGGCTGCCTGGGATTAGCCCGTTTGCAGAAATGACTACAGGTATAATTTCGGTTGACAGCACATCCACTATTGTTATTACTATTGATTATTATAACGCTGATCATTTTAAGTCAGCGTTGTAGCGAGCAATCAACTACTTACTTCTTATATCTGCGTGCCTATTGCGGGTTTTTTACGTGTTCAATCCCGAGAACTTTTACTACAATTTTTATGAAATATAAAAGCGCTAAATATTAAAAATAATCCGAAACATAATTCATTAATACGAGTTTATCGATATCAACTATTGAAGATTCGTTCGCATTCGACAGTGAGAACGTTAATGATCGTGATTGGTTGTTTCAAGTACTGTTTACTGTTTTATTAATGTTCATTTCCATCCCCTATGTCATTAGTGCTTATCATGCTCTTGGTGTAATATGTAGCATCAAACGTTTAAAATTCCATTAAGAGTGCAAAAGCCTGAGGAAATACGGTTATCAAAATATATTAAGTAGTTTATTAAAAAAAAATTCTTATCCTTTTTTTAAGTTTAGGAATTAAGCGCTACAAATATAGAAATATGTGTTACGATTCATTTCGTCTTGTATAATAAAATTAGCTTATTAGTCCACCGTGTAGTGAAGGCGTAAAAATACTCAATATCCCATACAATCCAGTAAGTATTGTATAGGGTGACAAAGAAATGTGGTGTGGCTCACGGTATCCACTATTGTGTGTTACATTAACTATACTATTATAAACCTAAGACAGTAAAACAGGACTTGGAACATAACTGTTGTCTCATTTAATAACATCGTTGCAGAAAAATTAAACCGAAATTAGGAGTTTATACCTGATTACAACTCAAAATAATAAAAAACTGGGATAGCAAACTTGGCTGTCAGGCATTGTAACTATGGAAGATATCCTGACATGATGATTTATTCATCCCAGGTTTACACTAGAGCCTGTTTCAATAAAGCAATCCCTTGAAAAATATGCGAACTGAAATTAAAAAAAATGGAATGATTTCATTAACTCACGAGAAAATATTGTTGTGTAATTAAGATTAATTAAGATTAAGATTAAGAGAAAAGAAGTCCAAGTTATTTAGAAAAAATTTGAAATATTTTTTTTGACTAAAAGAATATATTTGTAAATCCTTCACTCAAGAACTATATCTGGTGATTGTATTAATATGGAAATATACATTTACTACAAATAAAAATATAGAATTTGGCGCCGCGGCCTTCTTTAGTGAAAATAAGCTGGCGACTTGCCGGCGGAATAAACCACGTTTTGTAATATGATGGAATGAGTTTGAAAAGGAGATGAACTTGATTTCGTACAAGTTTGGGCCCGGCGTGAACAAAGTTAAAATATGTCTTATTTTGTAGATTTAAATATTTGATAAGTATGTCAATAAATCATACTCTTGCAGAACCTGGGGTTTTATTTTAATTTATTTTTATGATTTATATGCTAAGTAGTGAAATTACTCGTTCTCGTGATAAGTTGTTTAAATAAATTGAAAAGGACACAAAATAATGCACTTTTGTAGAAATTATTAAATAAAGTAAAATAAAACTCAACTTATTTTAAATAATTTTCTGCAATTTATTATAAAATGTAATCTGGAAAAGCAGCCGGAATCTGTAAATTATCTGTTCTGTTCCTCTCGTAGCCCAAGTATTTATTGTCCTGTAATCAAAAAGAAAAGCCGGGGGGTCAACTTAACTAAATCCACGAAAGTAAAAACACGAAATTACAAACACAGTCACAATGCCAAATGCGAATGACAAGTTGAAAGTTACCAAGTTAAATCCTTCGGAAGAGGCCATGATAAATGACCATATTGCCTATTAAGTCATGATAGATAATATTTAAAGTTTTTTTTTAATTTAACAATATACCCTATTTAATTGTTTTTCTAAATATATTTCTTTTATTGAATAATAATTTTTACAGATTCGCTTGATGTTTCAACATTATGATTTTTTTTAGTAACGAAAGCTATTTTATTATAAAAATTGCGTTCATTACCTATTGCCATAAAC
Source organism: Parnassius apollo (assembly GCA_907164705.1). NCBI lineage: Eukaryota > Metazoa > Arthropoda > Insecta > Lepidoptera > Papilionidae > Parnassius > Parnassius apollo. The sequence continues at coordinate 182,162 of CAJQZP010001296.1, read as the reverse complement.
AAGATACAGAAAAATATTTAAAAACGTAGTGAATTTGGTAGGAACTTTACCATCGATAGATTATCGCTCCTGTTTGTCATTTATCCTGTTTATCGTTGAAATAATGGCTTGAAATGGATTTTGATGACAGTGGTGCAATTTTGTTTATTAAATGTCTGCGCACGTGAACTGTTAAAGAAAACGACGAAACAAGTGCTTCGGTGTAGTTATAAAAGACTCACACACTCACAGTCACAGGTTATTTTGAACGCTTAGGCGTCTTGTGAACTTGAATGGCTGTCGTTATCGACTGTTCGTTCTTATTCGCATGGTGAGGCATCAGTATATTTTGAAGAAAAATCCATAAAAACTAAGATCCAGAATGAAATTAAGACATGGCTTAAGTGACAAGCGCCCAAGCCAAGATAGTTAATTAAAAAAGTAAAAAACGTTTCGTTCTTGTTATAGTAAAAGCATTAGCTTTCGTTTTTCAATTTAGAAAATGTTTTTATAATTATCCCAAGGACAACAGAAATAAAAATACAATTTAATTGTGCTTATAATTTATCGTTTTATTACCTAAATATTTTTGTATAACTGTTCGGAAGGATATCAAGCACCCAATTTCGTTCATCTCCTTTAAAATGTTTACTTACAAATCATATCCTCCTGATGGAATATAGACCACTGTAACTTCGAAAACATTGAAATTTTGGCAAACGTATAGGAAATTTAATAATGTCACAATAATACGCGCAACGCAGTTTTTCTTACAGGAACAATGTGACATAAATTTTAAGACGACATAGTTGGATACGTCTAGAATTTGAGCTCTGGATCTGCAGCGAAATATTCTGACCGTAATAATGAGGAATAACAATTTGTGTCTACAACATTTTATTAAATTTGTTACATCCATCATTCATTACAACTAAAAATTAAAGTTTACTGCTCTACATAGATTGTCCCATAAGGCGAATATTTGCCATCGTTGCCATACTAGGCAGGTGAGTTTGCAATCCCAGTTTTTATATTATTATTAGGAAGACGCTGCTGCCTATATCTTGGTTTGTTTCCGTCTGTCGCCTCCTACAATATTCTCACGATTTTCTTACACTTCCGCCACAGAGTAATGATAAGGAGTAAGTATCAGAGGGGAAGCTTTCTAACAACGTAGAAATTTTTTACCTAATGATTTCTTAAATTTACGCGAACACTACACATTAAATAAAACTATTATTTACGGATTTTATCGCGTTTAACGCGATAAAATCCGTAAATAATAGTTTTAATTTTTTACCTATTTTGATATGGTTGTCACGTAATGAATGTGAAAATTTTAAGGAAAAAATAACAATATTATATAGTATAAAACAAAATGTGATTTCATTGTAACATAAATTAATTAAACATGTCTATTTATTGTAACTTAAATTGAAACCACATAATTTCATAAAATCACCACTAATTTTCATAGCATTATATCTTATGGAATCTTCATATAGGGTAAAGCGGCGAATATTGCGAAAATATGTGCAAATTTATAATTAAAAACTGCGCGAATCCCTTCAAGAGAATTTTAAGAAAATAGGTATTCTCACAGAAACTTCATATTATATATTTCTATCAATATCATTTTCGTATGATTCAATACAAAGAGTTCGTTCGTTAATAAGCACACTAAAATATAAACAAACATTTTGCAGATCGGCAAAATCACGAATGGCAAGAAGGTCATACAAATCGGGTGGTGCTAGTAATCGTTGTGATAGTGGTAGTGGGCAGTGACGGTGGTTGTCGCGTTGATGGTGGTAGTGGTGGTGGTAATGACTGTGGTGGTGACTCTGGTCGTGGTGGTGGTATTTGTGGCGGTGGTATTGGTGGTGGTCCACTGCCCACCACCATCAACGATACTACAAGCTCCACTACCAACACAAGCACTACTACCACTAACACCATCTTCATCACTGTCTGGCAATTGTATTACTTTCTCTCGAATTTTTAAACGAATTTTTAAATATACTGTAGAACTACATAACATATAACATAACATAAACCTTCACGCCTGTCACCCAGAGGGGTAGGCAGAGACTACGGACTTCCATTTGGCATGATCCTGACATACCTCTTTCGTCTCCTTTACATCCATATATCTACGCGTACATGCTCGTCGGTTAAGGGTACTTCTAACGTGGCCCCTTTTCAAAATATCGCCAATTTGGTCGATAAACTTTTTTCTAGGGCGTCCCTTCCCGACTCGGCCGTTCACATCTGCCATATAAATTTGCTTTGTTACTCTTTCCTCATTCATTCTTTCTACATGACCAAACCACCGAAGCATTCCTTTCTTAATCCTGGTCACAACATCATCTTGCATACCACATTTATCTCTTATCACGCAATTTCTCACTCTGTCATTCAGATTCAACCCTAGCATACTCCTTAAAAACCGCGAAAAATTTCTACAGCATTTATTCTACACTCGTGCTTCTTCTGCCACACCCAGCTTTCACTACCATACATTAAAGTACGGACTAACACAGCATTATGAATTACCATACGTGCCTTTTACGACACATTCTGGTTCTTCATAATAGAGTGTAGTGCCCCCTTCTAATCGTCGTTCTATATCCCTATCATATCTACCATCACTGCTAAATACACATCCCAAATACACAAACTCATCCACTTGCTAAATTAACTCTCCTTCTATTCTTATTTCACATACCGTTTTGCTTTCTTCTCTTTCAAAAACCATCACTTTCGTCTTACTTGCGTTCACTTTCATTCCCCTTTCTTTTAATTCCCAGTTCATTAATGTAACCATCATTTGCAACTCAGACGCCGATGACGCAAATATGACTTGATCATCGGCATACAAAAGGCATTTGACGGTTAACTCGCCCATTCTTAACCCACATTCTTCATATTTCAAAGTTTGCAAACACCTGTCCATAAATAGGTTGAACAGCCAAGGGGAAGCTACACAGCCCTGTCTGACACCTTTTTGGATGCCAAACCAGTCCTAGTAGACCCCATTGATCCTGACACAAGCACTAGAGTCCCTATAAAGAAACCTTAATGCCTGTATCAAACCAGCGCTCAACCCATATGAGTTCAGTGTTTGCCATAACACATTCCTGTCCACTCTGTCATAAGCCTTTTCCAAGTCCATGAACGCACAAAAAACTTTCTGGTTTTTGGCCAAAAACTTCTACGCAATCATGCGCATGGAAAAGACTTGATCTGTACACTCCATTCCCTTTCTAACTTTCTTTCATAACTCTTTCAATTAACACCTTAGCATACAGTTTACCCACAATACTAATCAAGCTGTTTCCACGGTAGTTTTTGCAGTCCTGCTGTGACCCTTTTCCTTTATATATTGGTACTATAACTGCTTTACACCAGTCATCCGGTACCCGTTTTAATAATGTTTTATTTTTTTCTTTTTGCAATTCCCAACATAAATTAAAAAAGGTGTACAGCAGGCCTGCCACCACTCCCTCTCCAGCCCTTAGCATCTCGAGTGATACTCTATTATATCCAGCTGCCTTAACTGCTTTCATGCTTTTCATTGCTTTCATTATTTCATCTACACTTATCTCCATACCCCTTTCCACTTCTTTCGGAATTTCTAGTTCATTTAATTTAGACGACTCTTCACTCATAAACACGCTTTCAAAGTATTCCTTACATCTGTTTAAATTCAAAGCTTCATCAATCAGAATACATCCATTCTCTTCACTTATAGCATTAATTAGAGGCTGTTTTGTATTTCCTCTGGCAGTTCCTACGAGTTTCCAGAACATTTAATATTAGCCTGGAAATTATCAGAAATCCTTCTATCATTCTTATCCATTCTTTCTTTCCTTTTCCTTTCAACAACTTCTTTTACTCTCTTATTTAGACGTCTAAATTCTGCTTTTCTTCTATCAATCTCATCATTCATACCAGAAGAATTACCAGCTTTGGTTGTTAGTAAATCTAACAATGCTTTCTTCTTTGATTCAACTTCCACCCGTACCTCATCATCCCACCACAACGTATTACTTTTCCTTTCATTTGTACTCTTACTTACACCACATACTTCGGTGGCGGCATCCACCAAACCTTTCTTAATATTATCCCACACAGTATTCAAGTCTAAATCATTCATACACAACTCATTCAAACATCTAATATTTTCTCTCAGTCTACATTTATACTTCTCTTTCACATCTTCATCTTTATAGAACTGTTAGGCATTAATTTATACAGAATACTAATTAATTACTTAAATAAGTTGTCTTATTTCATAATATAAAATCTTAAAACTTAACTCTAATTGTAAAAAAAAATTAAAAAATTTGTTCTTCCATTTATTTAAATGCGCACGACCAACACAGCCCTGTAATGGATACTCTGACTGAGCCTGTGCAAACCAGTTTGTACCCCGACGGAGCGTCGCTGAACCAGTTGGTGAGAGCTCACGCACATATCGTTGCACTGTGTACAGGTATAGCCGCAGTGAGCCGTCTTTATGTAGCTTCCCCTCTGGTCGGTTTCTTTACTCATGTGCTTCCACTGCACGGTCAAATTTGTTAGATAGTAATTAATTCATTTTATATTATCAGTATATACATTTTTGTATCTAGATAATATTATTCCACTCGAATACCGCACGCTGGCTGCTAATCATACTATCTTCCTCGTGTTATTAGTTTACCGTTAACGTCTATTTTTATAATCGGCGTCGTACCATTCGTGATTTTGTCGATCAGCAAAATGTTTGTTTATATTTTAATGTGCTTATACATAAATACAATACAATATCTTTTTTTTAAGGAATTAAAGACTTAAAAATTAAGAACATTGTTGGCCTGGTATATACCTAAACCTAAAAATATATAAAAAACGTAAATATAACTTAACACCATTTAGGGAATTTTCTTTTTTTGGTGCGACCCTATATTGGCAATACACGACCCCAGTGGACCAGAAACCGGGAACAAGGAATGTCTCTTTTTATTTTACAGGAACCTAGAGTATGTAGGATTTGAAGTTCGTTGACCTTTTTTATATTGGAAAATGCCTACGCATACTGGTCTCGCGAGTACAAGGGCGTGTTGTCACAGAGTAAGGAGTAAGGACCAAAGGGGAAGCTTACTAACAATTTCGAAAATGTATACCTATTTTGATAAGGTTGTGACCTGATGAATGTAAAAATTTTAAGGAAACGTAACGTATTCTTGAGTACGAAAAATAAGGTGGTGCTAGTAATGGTTGTGGGATTATGGGGTTGTGGGCAGTGTCGGTGGTTGTGGTGTTGATGGTGGTAGTGGTGGTGGTTATGACTGTGGTGGTGATGCTGGTCGTGGTGGTAGTATTAGTGGCAATGGTGTTAGTGGTGGTCCACTACCCACCACCACCAACGATATTTCAAGCACCACCACTAACACCAGCACCTTTACCACCAACACCAGCACCACTACCACCAACACAAGCACCACTACCACTAACATCACCTTCATTACTGTCTGGTAATTGTATTAGTATTATACGACAAGGTTGGACCAGTCCGAACAGGGATCGGCATCATTTTGGCGGTCCCACGCTGGTTACAGACGGTCTCAGCCGACGTCTCCTCTCAACAACTACTACTATTATTACTTGGTTTTATTAAATTTATTTTAATAAATTTTACATCACTAGTAATACTTAGATTTAAATATGTTAGAATATCCGTCATCATTCACACGTCCACTGTTGAAAATAGCCCTACCTCAAGGAACGCCACAAGGTATAGTTTTGAAACACCTGTATTCATCGATTCGTTAGAATATATCATCGCTCAATTAGAAGTGTTGTGGAAGCCATACATAATTTTTAAGTGTCAACTATAGGAAACTCTAGAAAATCCTAAGGCCTTCGACAGCGAGCAATATAAATATACTCGTGCCGACGACGGATGCAGCATCAGTATTGGAAGTTTTAGTACTGCTATATTTTTTTTTAGATAATTTTGTCAACCCTATAAATGAGCGTTGGAAGTGTTACGGTCATTTCAATCTCATTGAATGTGCACCATATTGATTAAATTACACGGCACTAAAGCCACATCAAAGAAGGAGCTCTCGTAATAAACTGTTGGCAGAAATACGGCAAGAATTAAGCCAATTAGGTTCCTTTAGCGTGATCGTTAGGAAATTTTAAATAACACGGTGTTCCAAATCGAACAGATAAGTTATTAGTTACCAGTTCCTTATAATAAAACCCACATCAATTTTACGTGAAGTATACACTGTTGTTGAGAAGATTTTGACTTCTTTATATATATGTTACCGGCAATGTACATAGTTTAGTCATTGTATAGAATACCTAGTCGTTTCATGTAATGCTGGGCTTGCTTAGGCGATGTCTAAAATATGGAATCTACGAGGGCGGCACTGAAAATTTCGGGAATCAAGGAAGTGACACAACATTACTATTTAAAAATCTATTTATTGCTTTTCGAAGTATTTTCCGCGAAATTTGACACATTTTTCCAAATGATGGAACCAATCATTGAAGCAACCATTCCATTCGGAAGTTGGGGTCTCCAAAATGGCCGTTTTCTTCACAGCTTCTTCAGGTGATGAAAATCTCTGTCCACGCAATTTATTCTTTATTTTAGGGAAAGTATAGAAATCATAGGGGCTGTACGGCGAATGGTCTAATAATTCTATGTCTTCTTGCTCTAAAAACTCTTTTGTTCTGTGTGCGGTGTGAGAACTCGCATTCTCGTGATGGAGGATGATGCGGCGGTTGCAGTTCTCTTTACGGAGTTCAGAAACGACCTGTGGCAAACAAATGCTAGCATACCATTCTGCATTAACCGTTCTTTGTCCCTCAAGAGGAATAGTCGTAACATGGCCGGTTTTGGAGACAAACGTGGCCACCATTTTTTTTTTGCAACACTCCGTGAACGAACAATTTTTGTTGGCTTTAACTCATTTTCGAACACCCAAACTCGTGACTGGTTTTTGTTTCGGATTCGTACGCGTATATCCAGGATTCGTCACCTGATACGATGTTGTATACAGCATTTGAGGATCCTGCGCGGAATCTTTTGAGAGTTCTGACGCACCAAGTATCGCGAGCCGCTTTTTTGCTCCTCACAGAGCGGATGCAAGATTATTTGTATTTGACTCATGCCATTGTCTAAAGTTGACTGAATTTTGCGGTATGTCACATGTCGATCTTCCTCAATCAGCTTAAGCACAGCATCAACGTTTTCTTGGGTGACTGCAGTTTTTTGGACGACCTTGACGGGGATCATCACTGAGCTTGACACGTCCACGTTGAAATTCAACAAACCAAGTTTTGGATGGAGCTTCATCACCAAATGTAGAAATCATCCTGTGAAATCATCCACTGTTTTTATGTTAAACCACTTCGAAAGTCATAATAAATCATCGCTCTTGAATTTTCTCGAGTCAATTCCATTTTCTCAACGACTAAACAAGTTTGACAAAACCTTGTGACAAGACCGAGAATCTTTTTTTTAAATAAATAAATAAATGGTATTCGATTTTTAAAACCAAGGAGTTTTCAATTAAAAAAGATTTTAATATCACAGGAACAGTGGAAATATTCCACTCCCGATACTTTTAGTGCAGCCTAGTATCGTTTACCATTACATACTTTTCTTAGGTATTGTATGTAATACCTAGAGAGTTAAAGTATTAAACGTGAATACATAAAACATATTTTGTTTACTGAAAATCAATTTTACTAGGAATTACAGTCAAATTTGACTAAAACTTGTTAATAAAGATTACATAAAGGAAATGCAAGCAAATAGTTTTATTAAATATCAATCATTCATAAAAAAACATTTGCTTATAATAATAATAATAAAAAATAAATACCGAATACATTCCCAGCACGAATAACCAAATTTAAGCGATAAACAATTCCTTGACACACTTAAACAAAAACTGAATGCGGCATCCAGCAGATTAAAAAGATACTTGGTAAAGATAATTGCACACTTAGGAAGTCACAAAATAGCCAGTTTATCAATAATGAAAAAAAAATTATAGGAGCCTGACTTCAGACACACAACACGACACACATATAAATAGGCAAGATGCATCATTACCACCCGCCAATAAATTACATAGCTTCCGGTCTGGTATTTGGTCTATCCCGGTTCACCACAACACTGTGGCAGAATGGCTGAAATCAGATTCCGAAGTAATTGATTCTATCACACCAATGGCATTTGAACAAATACCTCTGGAAGTATTTGTGCATATATTAAAAAAAACCATAGCTGGAAAGCACCCGGAAGTGACCGTATACATAACTACTGGTATATGAAACTTTCAACAATTCACACTCTACTTCATAACCATATCAATGATTTTATACAAAAGCCAGACATAATGCCCCGATACATTACACAAGGCCTCACATACATGATTCCGAAAGACGCAGATCATCAAAATCGTGCCAAATTCAGACCTCATCTTTTTTTTCATTCAGACCTATCGCATGTCTCCAAACCATTTATAAACTACTTACAGCATGTATAGCCGAACTCTTACATCAACATATAGCCACAAATAATATCCTTACTGAAGAACAAAAAGGATGTCGAAAAAGTAGTCAGGGGTGTAAAGAGCAACTCATAATAGACTCCGTAGCAATGAAACATGCTATTTCTAAAAGGAAGAACATCAATACAACGTATATTGACTACCGAAAAGCATGTAGTTGTATTTCAACACTATTAAATTCACCCACAACTTATATATTTTCTAGAAAAATAAATGCAGTACTGGACAACTACATTAAAAACCATAGGAACTTCTTGTATAAAAACATCAGAAATTCCAATACGTCGAGGAATCTTCCAAGGGGATGCGCTTAGCCCTGTATGGTTCTGTCTTGCATTAAACTCTCTCTCGCAAATGCTGAACAAAACCAATTATGGTTACTCTATCATCACACCACACAAACACCACTCTAACACACCTGATGTACATGGATTACATAAAACTATACAGTAACACTACACAGTCATTGCATCGCCTCGCAGACGTCACCCAATCTTTCTCAAATGACATTCATATGGAGTTTGGGATTGACAAGTGCAAAACTTTCTCGGTTAAAAATGGAAAAATTAACTCCAACAGCTATAGCCTAGTAACAGGAGACACGATTAAACCTCTAGAACCCCACGCCTCATATAAATACTAAGGTTTCCAACAAGCGCGACAGATCCATCAAAAGGAAACGAAAGAAGGTCTCAAAAAGAAATTTAAACATCGGCTCAATAGTATGTTCCGGTCTCAACTCAACTCCCTCAACATGTCAAAAGCAATCAATAGTTACGCAATCCCCATGCTGACATACTCGTTTGGTATAATAAACTGGACTCAAGGTGACCTTATCAATCTGCAACGTATTATAAATACCACTCAAACGACTCACCGCAAGCATCACCCTAGATCATGCGTGCAAAGGATGACTTTCAAGATCCGAGGGAAGACGAGGTATAATAGATGTCCTCAACTTGCACAATAAACAAATCAAATCCCTTCGACAATATTTCCATCAACGCTCAGAACACTCACTTCTCCACGAAATAGTAACCTTAGCCTACAAACGCCTCACACCACTTAACGTCGCTAACCGAAACACACAACGCAGTGAACGGATAACTGACGTAAAAGAGAAGATGGCCTCATGGCAACAGAAGTCCCTACACGAAAGGCACTACCATGACCTGCAGCTGTCACATGTCGACAAAAAAACGTCGAACGCCTGGCTGAGGCGCGGTGAACTCTTCCCATAGACGGAGGCATTCATTCTAGCGATCCAGGACCAGGTCATCGATACCCGAAACTTCCAGAGACACGTAATACGTGCACCTAACCTCCCACTGATACTTGCAGACATTGCCACTCTAGCCCCGAAAACATACAACACATAACATCCGCCTGTAGAGCCCTTGCCCAAACCGACTATAAGCATCGGCATGACCATGTCGCCTCCATAATACACCAATATCTTGCCCTTAAATTTAAATTCATACAAAAAATGACACCATATTACAAATATAAACCGGACATCTTATTAGAAAACAATAATCATAGAATCTACTGGGACAGGACCATTATCACGGATAAAACTATTCACTTCAATTTTTTTTTATACGTGGTAGAGCCATGCTATTAGTAGTATAGTTGTAGCACGAATGGGTCGGCTCGACCGGGGAAGGACCACGCTCTCACAGAATACCAGCGTGAAATAGTAGCTTAATGCTGCTGTATTTCGTATGGTGAGTGTAGAGAACCGGAGACCCTTTTTACTGGAAATGAGGCATTCCATCTCAGTCCTCACGGGTGACAACGCATCTGCATTTTGATTTGTAATGGAAGATAGATGTAGATGTCTATGGGCCGCAGCAACCACTTACCATCAGGTGGACTGTGTGCTCGTTTGTCACCCTATCCTATAAAAAAAAAAAAAAAAAAAAAAAATAGGCCCGATATCACAGTGTATGACAAAAATAACAAAACTACTTACCTTATTGACATTACCATACCAAACACCCATAACATTCAATCAACCATAGCTGAAAAACTTACAAAATATCAAGATTTAGCTATAGAACTCAAGCGTCAATGGAAAGCAGAAACTATCCGTATAGTCCCAATAGTTATCTCATCTACCGGAGTCATACCTAAAAGCCTACAACGCAGTCTAGATATTTTGCAAGTACCCCAACACACACTTCACACCCTGCAGAAAGCTGTCATTCTCAACACCTGCCGACTCACACGCAAATTCCTCACCACGTCATCCGTCACTTCTGCTTACACCATCACCTAGCACCTGTTCACGCTAGGCTTCGGCCCGTGTGATTAGGTTTTAAGTAACCTCTTTAATAGGGATAGAAGATAGAATATAGATATATACAAAATAATAATAATAATGTCCTCCCAACCGAATTTTGGGAACCAAGGTGAACCAAGGTCACGGCGGCCAGCCTCAACGGAGACAAGTCATCGGTGCAGGACAGGATTATAGTGCCCAAGTGTATGCGCAAACACAGGTTCACTCTCTATTCCATCACTCTCATATTCCGATGGGACGGTAAACTGACACGACCGGAGAGAGATCAGGCGCAGGACCAACGACTTTACGTGCCTTCCGTAGCACGGGGGTGATATACCGCCAACTTCCTGATTCCAGGCAGCTATTGAGAATTTCTTGATGGAAACTTAATAATTAATTTTTTCACCCGACCTGGGATTCGAACCCAGGACATCGTGATCAGTAGTCGCGCCACTACAACCACTATAGACCAACGAGGCAGTCAGTAACATCTTATACAAGCTATATTAGGTGATCATAATAAGTACGATGTAGTCGCACAAACGTTTCCATATCCGTACTTTGGCAATTAAAACAAAGGTATAACAAATCGCTTACGCGACTGGGATTTGAATTGGTATTTTGACCTGTCTGTTGTTATGATAGTGATGACGACTTATGTTCCCATTATTATTTCATTGTTCTCTTCATTTTAATATGAAATATAGTAATTTATTTTTCGGTTTTATAACCGAAAATAACTTTTAAAGCTTCAAAAAAGCAGAAATTGCTTGAACTTTTAAAGCTTTTAAACTATTGAGATTTATTATTTTCTGCGCAAACAGTACTTTTTTGTGTGGATTATGAAAGTATTTACTTTGCTTAATACGATTTTGAAACTCATTATATAGTGTTGTATACAATTCGTTGATTTAAATTTTGTTGTGCCCATATTTAGAGGCTCAATCCCTGACTGGTAATGATGTAACTAAATATTATGCGAGATTATGTGATATAAATATGTAAAAGACTTGAGAAAAAAATTATGTATAAGATATGGAATACACAATTTTAAATAAAAATTATTGTCAGTTTGTATGTTTGTGATATAGGTATAGAAAATAGTCGGAGGTTAGCATATCTACATACAATCAGCCTGATCTGTTAAGAAGTTATCGGTTCTTCGAGCTATATGACCGGCCCATTGCCACTTCAGCTTACTAGTCCGTTGGGCTATGTCGGTCACTCTGGTTTTACTGCGGATATCCTCATTCCTGAGTCTATCACGCAGAGAAACTCCGAGCATAGCCCTCTCCATAGCTCGCTGAGCGACCTTGAGCGTCCTCATACGGCCAGCAGTGAAGCACCACCTCTCAGATCCGTAAGTCATCACTGGCAACACACACTGGTTATACACTTTAGTTTTCAGAGATTGAGGTATACCTGACGAGAAGATGTGTCGTAATTTCCCGAACGCTGCCCAGCCGAGTTGAATCCGTTGATTGACCTCTCGGTCGAAGTTGGACTTACCTAATCGGACTTTTTGTTCCAGGTAAACGTACTCGTCAACAACTTCGCGCATAGTGCTCCCAATAACTACCGGCATAGGTGTGACATGGACATTAAACATGATCTTTGTTTTGTCCATGTTCATCTTAAGACCTATCCGTTGGGAGACACCATTGAGGTCATTGAGCATAGTGCTAAGGTCCTCCAGCGATTCTGCCATAAGGATTATATCGTCAGCAAATTGAAGGTGAGTGATGTACTCGCCATTGATGTTAATACCGTATCCTTTCCAGTCCAGTAGCTTGAAAACGTCTTCCAACGCAGCGGTGAAGAGTTTCGGGGATATAACGTCACCCTGTATTACACCTTTCTGCAGTTGGATAGGTTTCGAACTCTGGTTCTGTACTCGGATAGCCATCGTAGCCCTACTTTACAAACACTTCAGCACTTCGATATACCGACAGTCAACTTGACACCGCTGAAGGGACTGTAACACCGCCCAAAGGGCATTGCCCATTTTCGGCCATGGAACGCCCAACAATGTGCATTTGTCAAAAAAATATATCTTTATTTATGGTTATTAATCGCGGTATTCATTTATCATAAAACAATGGGAATATTTTTGCACAAATTAAAAGTACAGAAAAGGTAAGAATAAAATTAGGTAAAACAGTAATTCAGTAGTTTGTAAATAAAATTAAAAGTGTTGCCAATCACAAATCTCATTAAAAAATCGATTCCCCTTTTCGATCGATTACTTATGGTGTCATTAATACAATGCTTGCCTATATAATTTTTCGATAATTATTACGATGTTATGATATAGGTTTAAAATAACCGTTGACAATGGATATTTATCCAAAGCAGCCGATACGCAACCGTCATTAACCAGTTGTTTATCCGACTACAGACGAAAAAGGATGGTTATGTTTTTACTGTGTGTGCGGGTTAGGCTATGTTGAATTGTTTTTTGCTATGGTGCTTAAAAAAAGTAGGATGCATTTTTTTATTGAGGGCGCTACTAACAAAGAATATTTTTTTCGCTAAACTCGTAAAGTACTTGACCAACTTTGAGAATTCTTTCACCACTAGATTGTTATGTATAATTTTATATATTTAATATAGGGTTAATTTTATTATAGAGGGCGCTACTTTCAATGAGTAGTTTTTTGGCTAATCTCAAAAATTACTAGGCCGATTTTGAAAATTCTTTCACCATTATATTGCTAATGAATCTCAGTTAATGACAAGATATGATAATAAATCCAGAACCGTGACTATGTTTAGAAATGGGTAGTAGAGGTGGTGAACAGCATTTTTAAAACTGAATTTAAAATATTTCATCAAAATTACTTTAACAGGGCTTCTACACATTTGATGACAGACTGCTGTGGCTGCTGCTATAATTAATAAATTCCACACAAAAATAAGGGACAGGGATGATGCGGCTCAAATACTTGAAATAGTTCACCAAAATATGGAGACAATAATGAACATACATACGTAAACACTCACGCCTGTCACCCAGAGGGGTAGGCAGAGACTACAGACTTCCATTTGGCACGATCCTGACACACCTCTCTCGCCTCCTTCACATCCATATACCTACGCATGCATGCTCGTCGGTTAAGGGTACTCCTAATTTGGCCCGTTTTCAATAAATCGCCAATTTGGTCGATAAATTTTCGCCTAGGACGTCCCTTTCCGACTCCATTCTTTCCACATGACCAAACCATCGAAGCATTCCTTTCTTAATCCTGGTCACAACATCATCTTGCAAACCACACTCTTCTCTTATCACACAATTTTTCACCCTGTCATTCAGATTCAGCCCTAACATACTCCTTAACGACCGCATTTCTACTGCATTTATTCTACTCTCGTGCTTCTTCTGCCATACCCAACTTTCACTACCATACGTTAAAGTAGGGACCAACACAGCATTGTGAATTACCATACGTGCCTTTTTTGACACATTTTGACTCTTCACAATAGAGTGCAGGGCTCCATTTACTCTGTTTCCTGCGTTCGCTCGTCGTTCTATATCCTTATCATATCTCCCATCCCTGCTAAATACGCAACCTAAATATACCAACTCATCTACTTGCTCGATCAACTCCCCTTCTATTCTTATTTCACATATCGTTTTACTTTCATCTCTTTCAAAAACCATAATTTTTGTCTTACTTGCGTTCACTTTCATACCCCTTTCTTTTAATGATCTGTTCATTAGTGTAACCATCATTTGCAACTCAGCCGCCGACGACGCAAGAATAACTTGATCATCGGCGTACAAAAGGTATTTGATGGTTAACTCACCCATTCTTAATCCGCATTCTTCAGCTTTCAAATTTTGCAAACAACTGTCCATAAATAGGTTAAACAACCACGGGGAAGCCACACAGCCCTGTCTGACACCTTTATGGATGCCAAACCAGTCCGAGTAGACCCCGTTGATCCTAACACAAGCACTAGAGTCCCTATAAAGAGATTCCAATGCCTGTATCAAGCCAGCGCTCAACCCTAATGAGTTCAGTGTTTGCCATAGCTCATTCCTATCCACTCTGTCATAGGCCTTCTCCAAGTCCATGAACGCACAAAAAACCTTTGGTTTTTGGCCAAAAACTTCTCCGCGATCATGCGCATGGAGAAGACTTGATCTGTACACCCCATTCCCTATCTAAATCCCGCTTGCACATCCCAAATTTTTCCATCGGTTTCTTTCATGACCCTTTCAATTAGTACCTTGGCATACAGTTTTCCCACGATGCTAAGAAGGCTGATACCGCGGTAGTTTTTACAGTCCTGCTGCGACCCTTTTCCCTTATATACTGGGACTATCACGGCTTTGCACCAGTGTGCCGGTTCCCGCTTCAGTTCCCAGCATTATTTAAACTTGATGTGCAGGAGGCCTGCCTGCACTTGCTCTGGAGCGGTTAGCATTTCGAGTGAAACTCTATCATATCCGGCAGCCTTACCTGCTTTCATGCTTTTCATTGCTTTCATTATTTCATCTATACTTATCTCGCTACCTCCTTCCTCTTCTTTCGGAGTTCCTATTTCATTCAGTTCATACGTTGTCTCCTCACTCATAAACATGCTTTCAAAATATTCCTTCCATCTCTTTAAACTCAAAACTTCATCATTCAGAATATAGCCATTCTCATCTCTTATAGCATTCATTATAGGCTGTTTTGAACATCCCCTAGCAGTTCTTACGAGTTTCCAGAACATTTTAATATTTGCCTGGAAGTTATCCGATTTTCTTCTATCATTCTTATCCGTTCTTTCTTGCTTTTTCCTTTCAACTACTTCTTTTACTCTTTTATTTAGATGTCTAAAGACTGCCTTTTTTCTTTCAAAATCATCATTCGTACCGCTAGAATTACCAGCCTTAGTTGCTAGTAAATCTAGCCATGCTTTCTTCTTTGCTTCAACTTCCGTACGTATCTTATCATCCCCCATAACGTATTATTTTTCCTTTCATTCTTTCTTTTACTAACACCACATACTTCGGTAGCTGCATCTACTAAACCTTTCTTAACATTTTGCCATACTTTCTCCAAGTCTAACTCATTCATACATAATTCTTCCAAACCACTTACGTTTTCTTTCAGTCTACATTTAAACTAGTTTTTCTCACCTTCATCTTGTAATCTTTCTGTTCTAATACGCTGTAACGCAGTGGTAGACACAGATGACCGATGGCGCCACCGCCTGAATAGATCATTAATTCAGCATAAAACCAAAAAATGATCCGTTCCTACGTTTGACCCCCGGTAAACCCTTGTATCCACCACTGCACCCCTCAATCTTTCATCCACAATTATGAAATCTATCATGCTTCTATCATAATCTCTTTCCCAAGTGTACATGTGAATCCTCTTGTGGCGAAAGAAAGTGTTCGTCACAAAAAGATTCTTTTCCATACATACAGTGAGGAGGCTTTCACCATTCTCATTTATACTTTCATCACCAAACGTTCCCAATATCCTTTCATAACCAAGCCTCCTCACCCCAACTCTTCCATTAAAATCTCCTAGCATAACAACATTTTCATTTCCCTTACATTTCATTAATACCATCCTTACCATTTCCCAAAACTGCTCTCGGATATGAGTGGGCTTAGACATGTCTGGGGCGTAGACCCCTAGCACAAACAACTTCTTCAAGCCCACTTTCAATCGTATCCATAGCAGTCTTGGGCTTACACATTCATACTCTTTCACACATTGCACCATTCTTTCTGATAGGATGATACCTACTCCCTGGCATGCCCGCTCGAGCTCGTCTACACCAGACCAGTATGCGGTATACATGCCATGTGTAGTGACATCCTTCCCCTTCCGTTTCGTCTCATTTACACATAACAAATCTATTCCTCTATCATACATCACCTCGCATACTTCATCCATTTTATCATTCATTGCTCCACATACATTCAACGTAGCCAGACGGGCCTCTGCAATCCACTTTTCGCCTCTCCGGGAGACAGAACGTGACGGGTGGCGAGCCTCGTCGCCGGTTTTCCTCCCGGAGATTCTTCGCACCCAAAAACAAATAAAATATCGAAAAAAATCAAATAAAAGTAGTTAGGAGAACACTATCATCTCGTCAAACATTTTCTTAATGTGCACAAGCACTTTGCCGTGCTCAAGCTTTGTTTTTTTATTTGCCTAAATATAATTAAGTTTATACCTGGTTTAATTAGTATTTATTTAAAGACATTTTTAATGTCCGTCTTGAGGACAAAGTGAACAATTTCCTTAAAAACATATATATATCTTGTAAGGCTTTTTTCTTTTTTATTGAAATTGCTAAACAATTTGTCTTCGAAGTTTTATCATCTTCTACGACATTCATGTTATACTTGTACTAACTGCATATTCAGGAATACGTGGGTGTAGAATAAAACTTTGATTATCTTTGACTATCAAAATTCCCCTATTTATTAGATTGATTATAATTTCGCAAATAGTTTATAAAGTTGTATAATGTATGAGTATGTTATAATATATAAAATGGCATAAGAAAGTCACTTTTGTAAATTATTTGTATTTTTTAAAATTGTAGTTATTACACACATTTAAAAAGATTTGTTATGTTACTAAAATATGATAACGTTATCAAGTTCATGTTTTAAAGATTAATAATGCTGCTCCAAAATGTATCTTTTTTATTAAATTAATTAATTTTAAATACATAATTCATAAAATTATGGACGAGGAGCAAACCTTTGGAGAGGATTCAATTACCAATGTGCTCTTAAATGGGAAGGAGTTGAGTCTTGTGGATTATACCACTGTTTTTCCTGGTATTAATATTTGGATCATGTGACTGATATTGAAGCCATATTTTGATTATAAAAGAGAGCCGTACGGTCAATTTTTATTTTAAATTTTAAGGAGCCTTTTAAAAAATGTAAAGAAATAAACACATTAACTTTGGCATAGCAATATATTTATGAAAATGTAATATAATATGTACATACATTAAAACATAAATAGCTTTCATAAGAATAAAGAAAACACTAGGAACAAACATAAACTTGTAATATCAATTACTAGAATCCACTGAGTCAGTAGTGCTGTTATGGGGCAATGTATTACACGCTTTTACAACAAAATTGCAGAAAAAGTACAAAATTTGTCAATTAACAAGTTGAAATGTTTTATTAAAGGAAAAATGTATAAAAAGTGTTACAAATAGCTTTCATAAGAATAAAGATGTTCAAAGTTTAAACATTAGGAACAAGCATAAGCTTGTAATACCAGTTACTAGAATCCACTGAGTCAGTAGTGCTTTATGGGGCAATTTATTATACGCTTTTACAACAAAATTGCAGAAAATGTTCAAAATTTGTCAATTAACCAACTTGAAATGTTTTATTCAATGAAAAATGTACAAAAAGTGTTATAAATAGCTTTAATTAGAATAAAGATAAGCTTGTAATACCAGTTACTAGAATCCACTGAGTCAATAGTGCTTTTATGGGGCAATGTATTATACGCTTTTACAACAAAATTGCAGGAAATGTACAAAATTTGTCAATTTATAATTTCAAATGTTTTATTAAAGGAAAAATGTACAAAAAGCAAAAAGTGTTATTATAATATATACATAAAATAACTACCATCTCTCCCATCAGCCAGCCAGCTCTACCATCTTTATGCAGACGATCTCCAAATATATTCTCAAACAAGTATTGAAAATCTTCCATCCGCCGTGCTATCCATAAATCGTGATCTCTCAATTATTTCCGAATTTTGCACATCTTACGGAATCAAGGTTAACCCTAGTAAAACACGGGTAATAGTGATAGGTAGCAGCAAACTACTACAAAAAATTACGTGGCATACGCTGCCCTTTGTTTGTTTTGAATCTAGGTGTTCTAATTGACAGTACAATGTCTTGGGCACCTCAAATTGAACAGATAAGCAAGAAAATGTTTGCAGCTTGTGGAAGTCTTAAGAGACTCCGAAATTTCCTGCCCATTTCCACCAAAATTGCGTTAGCACATTCCATTTTGTTACCTATTTTAGACTATGCTGACATATGTTACACTGATATTACCATGGAGCAATTAAACAAGCTTGAGCGTCTTCAGAATATATCCATTCGATTCATATTTGGTTTACGCAAATATGATCATGTATCCCAATTTCGAAATCAACTCAAGTGGCTCTCTATTCGCCTTCGCCGGAATGTCCATATACTCTCTTTACTTTTTTGTGTACTGTTTGATCCGAAATCTCAAAGGTACTTTAAGGAACAATTTCACTATCGACATGAAATTCATAACCGCAATTTGCGTTCAGTGTACAGTTTGGCTTTAAGTACTCCTTACAACGTAACTTCATTTTATAAATCATTTACTTCACTAGCAACGCGACTTTGGAATTCATTACCATTTAACATTCAGAAAGCGCAATCTTTACAGTCTTTTAAAAAGCTACTTAAGGAGTATTATTTGAAGTTCCCGTCATAATAATAAATTATATTTATTTCTCTTCTCATATATATTTGATTTTTTTTTAAATTTTATCTGCAGTATATGTTTGAATATATTAAATTAAAATTATTGTACATATATATGTATATATGTATGTATATATCTATGTATTTATATTATAAGTATGTACATAAATATATATATTTATAATCATTAAATATTGTATATATTATTAATATATTTTTATAAATATTATTCTTAATATTTTTTTATGTTTATTTCATATTGTACGTTGCACGTATCCGTCAAAATATAAAATTATAATGCCCTTTTGTGTTCGGTTTGTCAGGCAGAAATCGCTTAAAGCGATATGACCGCCGTTTATAGTCATAAGTTTTCCGTTATTGTAATAACTTTGTTCAAATGCAATAAAGAGTTATCTATCTATCTATCTATCTAACTCCTGGGAATGAGGTGATCGCGATCATGCTTGTATTTACTATTAAAATTTATTTAAAAAATGATATTGTAAAGTGAAATATGTTTAAAAAAACTCACGCTGGGTTTCTTGTTGGTTCTTCCCAGGACAGTGGTATCAGTGGTAATTAAAACATGATTTCCAATAAGTATCATGTAATAATCTATATTTAATTAAAAAAATGTTCTGTTCTCTGTAATATAAGTTATTTACTAACTAGTAGGGATATTGCATAAAGGAATCAATGGATATTGTGAAAATACTGTTAAATTTAACACATCTAATGTTATTCAATAACTAAGCAAAGAATTTTTAAACAATAAACGTTTTAAAAATAACCTGTTTTTTATTTTTTGGTATAGAAACTTACAATTACCACAAGAAACATAAACAACTATTTGCAGCACTTGCGCAATGTAATTAGTGGTTGTATATAAAATAAAAATATTAA
This sequence comes from Parnassius apollo, assembly GCA_907164705.1. Classification (NCBI taxonomy): domain Eukaryota; kingdom Metazoa; phylum Arthropoda; class Insecta; order Lepidoptera; family Papilionidae; genus Parnassius; species Parnassius apollo. Next base: position 161,942 of record CAJQZP010001296.1, on the reverse strand, counting down.
AGTGCAAATAAAGGGCGAGCACAAAGCACCAATATTTAGCGCCATCTATTATGAAAAACCCGAACTTTAACTAAAATTAATTTGAGTCGCACATCTATCTCTAGTATATATACAGTAATCTATGAAGTCAAGTGTCAAATATCTTAATCAATGCCAGAACCAAAAGCAACCATTGACAAACGCAGATCATAGATTATACTGTGTATAGAAAAGAACCCATACAGATAGATATTTAAACGGTGATTCTCACCACCATCCTTCACAGTTAGCTACCGTGAGTAAATCTTTATTTCAGAGAGCACGAGGGATCTGTGATAGGTAAACACCTGGCTGCCGAGCTCCACAATGTCAAGCAAGTTTTGCATGACAACAAGCTTCGGGTCCCGCGCCTACGTCACAGTAAGTGAACGAATGACGCCGGCCACAGTCGATATATGCAATAATTTAACATAATTTAACATGAAAAGTAGTTATTTGACATAACTGTAGTGGTTAGACATTTGGTAGCACGGACTTTTTTGTAGATATAGATATCTTCTATGAAACTGTGTAACATCACTTTGCTCTATTATCAATAGTTTCCGCAGCGTATGCGATATAAGGATTTTTTTGGTACTTTTTTCACGCCGTGGGTTACATTAACGAAGTTTTTATACGGATTCTTAACTTTTTGAAAATATACTATAGCCTATGTTCATTAGGGATATTGTAGAATTCCATTAGTGTAAGAATTTTTCAAATCGATCCCGTAGTTTTGGAGACTTTTCAATACAAACAAACAATTTTTTCCTCTTTATAATATTAGTGTAGCTTGCAAAGCTTAAACCACTCTCTTTCTGAGAAGAGACCTATGCCCAGTAGTGGACAGGCAATGGTTTAACAAGGTGCAATGAAAATGTGAATCAATGAATATACATACAAACAAACCTCAGAACTGTTCAAGTAAAAATAATTATTAGAATGTTTGTATAAAATGTAGAAAACACCATACTTAATTACCTCAATCGGATAAATCCTTTGTCCCTTTCAGGGCCATAATGTAAAATTAGAACGTGCCTTTGAAATAAAGACATTTTACACCACACACAGTCAGCTCCATAATGTTGACATGAAGGTCCCGGATTTTACTGCCCTTCCTCAATATTAGTAGCTCTTTGCACATTTCTACACGCTGCAACCAAGCATGCATAACAGAAGAATCCTCCAGGAGGAATCTGTAGGGGATTGTAAAGAATATTTTAAATTATTAATTATATATAAAAGCACATTACAGCATTCAGTACTTTGTATTTTAATTTCAAACATAGGTTTAATCGAGGTAACCTAATTTTTATGTGATGCAAGACAATACGCTGAGCTTTACACCCACCGGGTTCGGGTGGTGTCACAGACGATTAATGTTACTTCAGTATGTTAGTTTTTCTATGGCACCAATAAAAAATAAATGTTTTATTTCTTCATTATTTTCTAAAATATTAGGTTTGTAAAATATCCTTATTAATATTATAAATGCGAAAATGTGTTTGTTTGTTGGTTTGTCATTCAATCCAATAAACAAACCAAACAAAGATCATGTTTAATGGCCATGTCACACCTACGCCGATATTTGTTGGGAGCACTATGCCCATAGTTGTTAACGAGGAGTATTACATTACCTGGGACAAATAAACCGACTAAGTAAGTCCAACTTCGACCGATAGGTCAATTGACGGACCTAACTCGGCTGGGCAGCGTTCGGGAAATTACAACATATCTTATCTTCAGGTATACCTAAAAATATGAAAACTAAATTGTTCAATCAGTGGATGTTGCCAGTAATGACTTACGGATCTGAGACGTGGTCCTTCACTGCTGGCCGTATGAGGACGCTCATGGCTCGCTTAGCGAGCTACGGAGAGGGCTATGCTCAGGGTTTCTCTGCGTTAGCTTAGAAATGAGGATATCCGCAGTAGAACCAAAGTGACCAACGTAGCCCAATGGATTAGTAAGCTGAAATGGCAATGAGCTGGCCACATAGCCCGAAACCGATAACCAATGGGGAAAAAAGTCAAAGTCGAGTGGCAGCCTCATCACCTCGAAGTCCCCCGGTGTCCCCCAACAGGATGGAGTGACGACCTGGTAAGACATGCAGGAAGTCGATAGATGCAGCTGGCTCAAGACCGTGCTTTGTGGCTTATTGGGGGAGGCCTATGCTCAGCAGTGGACTTGTGAAGGGCCGTAATAATGATGATGATGATGATGATGTGTGTTGGCTAGTGACCGAAGACACCATACACATACAATTGTATTAGTTGATGTTATACATGAAACTCCTTGTCTACGTAATGTTTGTTTTTGTCCAATGAAGATGACATACCACTGCACATTCAGGTATCTGTAATAATGTAATACCTATCATACCACGTAAAGCCATGCTATAGCTACATAAGTAGTATATTAATTTATTGCACGAATGGGTTGGCTAGACTGGGCAAGGACCACGCTCTCACAGAATACCAGTGCAAAATAGAAACTTAATGCTGACTAATGAAACCAGAGACGCCTTTCACTGGAAACGACGCTTTCCGTCTTAGTCCTAACGGGTGAAAACGCATCTGCATTTTAATTCGTAATCAAGGATAGATGTGATCAAATGTCTACGGGCCACAAAAACCACTTACGATCAGGTGGAATGTGTACTCGTTAGTTACCCTTATCCTAGAGAAGAAAAGCCACGTGCAGCGAATAATGGGTCGGCTCGACCGAGGAATGGCCACGCTCTCACAGAATACCAGCGTGAAATAGCAGCTTTAAGCAATTGTGTTTTGTATAGTGAGTGTAGAGAACCGGAGACCATTTTTACTGAAAACGAGACATTTCATCATAGTCCTCAGGGCTGACAACGCATCTGCATTTTAATTATTAATCGAAAATGTAGATGTTTGTAGGCCACAGCATCCATTTATCATTCGCTGGATTGTGTGCCCGTTTACAACCCCAATTCTACATAAAAGAAAATAAACATTTGATACTTTTTTTACTTCCGGAATGATTAATATTTATATAAGTAATTATTTAAATCAACGCGAATACTAACTTGTCTTAGAAAAATCCTCTCAGACATATATTATCTTTCAGGACCCTCTGAAACAGAGTGACAGCGTCCGCTACCCAGTCTCCGTTGACACTAAACACACAATATACTGGTACTATTGGCATTAAGGCACTGAAGACCATCTTCATGATCTATACCAACAGATAATTCTTGCAATACGTTTGCAAAACATTATGAACATACTGGTCCATTTTCATCCATCTAAAACAAAAAAATCATATTTAAATTCTTAAATATATAATAACTGTCATATTCGTTGGACTAGATATTTCCAAGTAATCTGTAATGATTACGGCTTAAAGATCTCGTCACATCAGTAAGCCAATCCCTAAAGGTGGAGTTTAGTGGGTAAAAGTCTCCACATAACCACGCAGCCGGCTGTGTGGTGTGCTATGAGTATTTTCCACCTCCCTCTCCCGTTACCGGAGGGTTGCCTTTAATTGCTTCGGGCACAAAAAAAATATTCGAAAACAACCGCGGATTACAACTTTTGTGTACACAGCAAATTCATCATTTCCTACATAAATATTTATGTAAAGATTTCTGAATCATGTAGTTTATTTCTGCAAGGATATAAAATAAAAATGAGTAATGGCCGAAGCAAAATAAGAATCATACAATATAACCGTTAACGTTACAGCCTAAATAAAAAGTCACCTGCTGAACATTGGTCTCCTCCATATATTGAGTTTAAAGAACATCTATCTACCGAAATTGAGGCTTTCCATTTTATTCGTCAGGGGTCACAAAGCTTCCTGCGTTTTGATTCACAATCGTAGACAGCTACATCTGTCTATGGGCCACAGCATCTACTTACCATCAGGTGAACTATGCGCTCTCTTGTCACTTTCAATACTATAAAATAAATAAAAATGAGGATTAACTAATAGGGAAAATATTTGCTATAGTTGCCACGCTTTGCAAGCAGGCTGTAAACCGCAGTTTTGATTTATAGTTGTTATTATAAAAATGCTGCAGACCATCTCTTAGCTTGTTTCTCTCTTTAGCTTGTTACGACGCGCACGAGATGATATGTGGTAGTGGATATTCTTACATCTCCACAACACAGTCACATAACCATGACACTATATGGTCACGGTCATGCGATATTACGATATCAAAATTAGTATTTATGTAAAAATAAAGTTATACTCTATATACATACTATATTGTATATAGTCGGGAACAGGTTTCCTCTCATTTCTGGGAAACTAAAGGAGTTATCAGGCTGCCTGCCGCGCTTGTCCTGTGTTGGCGGACTTAATATGTCCTCGAAATATTTTATTTCTCAGACATGTAGGTTTACTCATGATATTTTCATTCATTGTGGCACGAGTAATAAATCAAAACTTTAAATTTTAGTTTACATTTTCTTTGTTGCTGCCGGGGATTGAACCATAGTAGCTCAGATTCGATGCCTTAGATATATTTGGTTTAATAAATGCACTTAAAAATATTTAAAAGCGATGTGTAGTCTGCTAATACGCATGGAGCAGCACAACAGACGTTTTTGTCCACTGAAATTAAGCCTGGCTTGATACAGGCATTGGAGTCTCTTTATAGGGACTCTAGTGCTTGTGTTAGTATCAACGGGATCTACTTGGACTGGTTTGGCATCCATAAAGGTGTCAGACAGGGCTGTGTGGCTTCCCTGTGACTGTTCAACCTCTTTATGGACAGTTGTTTGGAAAATTTGAAAGTTGAAAAATGTGGATTAAGAATGGGTGAGCTAACCGTCAAATGCCTTTTGTACGCCGATGATCAAGTTATTCTTGCGTCGTCGGTGGCCGAGTTGCAAATGATGGTTACATTAATGAACAAATCATTAAAAGAAAGGGGTACGAAAGTAAACGCAAGTAAGACGAAAGTTATGGTTTTTGAAAGAGAAGAAAGTAAATCGATATGTGAAATAAGAATAGAAGGTGAGTTGATCGACCAAGTCGATGAGTTTGTATATTTGGTTTGCGGGTTAGGAAAACGATGGCAGGATGGCTTTCATGGCTGATGGAACGATGTATAAATGTCATGCTTGGTTAGTGAAACAATGGCTGGATGACTTAAGTGGCTAGCAAAATAATGGTATGCATGTGTTTAGACTAATGAGGTCTAGGTGAGACAGCTAATAAAGCGATGACTTAAAGTGTTAGGAAAACCAAAGCTAGATAAAATCTATTTATTGAATGTAATGGATTTGCTAAAGATGAAGTTCCAAACAAAATGAGGGATATATCAAGAAGGCGTCTTGGCACAAGCTAAAACAAACACCAACAACAAAGCAAACAATTCGAAGTAGTGACAACTTAACTAACACATAGTTTATATTATGCACATTTACGAATATTTGAAATAAGATTACGCATAGTTAAATTTATCGTAAACAACGACTGGTAGTTTTGTTCTGACACGAGTGTACGTAATTGTTCCTCTGTGCTTATACAAGTGTTTTTTATGTTACAAATAATATAATAGAAAATATTATAGTCAAAAAACTTAAATTAATGTAAAGAATTTGACTTGGATTTTTTTATAAAGAATAAAGTTCACACTACAACGCCCCGACACCGGACTAGCACCAGACGAGCACCCCTGCAGCGTCAGCGATTAGACAGGACGCCGCCGAAAATTGGACAGTAAGCCGCCACAGACTACAGCTCAACGTGTACAATTGAAGAACATACCAATATACAGAGGAGTCGTATAAATTAATATTACTTTTGAAATATTTCCTTTGCATTCTGTGACGTGGCAATCATAGTCATTGCACTTGACGATGAAGAAAGTAACAGAAGAGAAGCCATGGGATGATCGCGCGACGACTACGCGCTTGCTCCGCGGCCGGCGTGTGACAAGCACTTGGGTAACGCGGGCCCAGCAAGCGGCGTGTAGGCCGTCAGCAAGGCGCAGGTGGTCCGCAATAGACGACGTAAGGCCAGCGTGCAGTAACCGCGGCATACCCTAAATTTACTTAAATTTAAAAAAATACTTTACTAACACCATTGAAAGCTTTTAAAGTGTCAATTTAAGGTGAGTTGGTGCCGTGGTGTTGTAGTGTGCGATGACTTAAGAGTGACAAATGAGCGCCCAGACTGCCCGATGATAAGAAGATGCTGTGACCCATAGACATTTACATCTTTTCTCTATTAGGAATCAATATGCAGATGCGCTGTATCTCTATGTACAAGTTTGGAATGCCTCGTAACCATTAAAAAGGGTCTCTTGTTCTCTACACTCACCATACGAAAAACGGCAGTATTAAGCTGCTATTCTGTGAGAGTGTGGTCCTTCCCCGTTCGAGTCGACCCGTTCGTGATAAAACCATAATATAGCTGCATGCGAGGGGACTATGGTAATTATTCACTTTATGCGGTGGAGAGGCTTTTGTTCAGCAGTGGACTATGAAAGGAAATAATTAATAATTGAATATAAGTAATATTTATTGAGAAACACAATTTAAAACACACAATTACTGACCTACTGCCATATTGTTGTAGCGAATGTTATGTCGGAGACATATCTCGCTGCATCAATTCAAATATAGATTGCTTAACATATGTTTTGTGCCTTACGACTATTGTGCCATATGACATTTTAATTTCTGACGTCACAAATAAGAAGATTTCATTTCATTTCATTTCATTTTTTTTACCGATTACTTACTTTACAATAAGAATCTAATAATATGCCTGTTATTAAAATTGCAAATTTAAATAATTTGCATTTTTTGAATTTTGTGGCGAGATTTTTTTATAATATGATTGAGCTTGAGACAGTAATAAAGGTCTCCGGTTCTCTACACTCACCATGCGAAACACAGCAGCAATACGCTGCTATTTTACGCTGGTGTTGTGTGAGATCGCTACAACTATAACATAGTTGCAGCGTGGCTCTACCACGTATAAATGTTACTTACACTATTGTTCCACTATCATTCAGCATTATTGACTGTAACTGCGACGTGATTAAAAATTCTGATTATTATGATTATCATTATTGCAGAGAGGATTTATTTGCAGCATTTATAATTTATAAATCATTACTTTGTCATGTTCTTAATAAAACTTTCTTAGTGACTAATAATATTTTAATCCAATTAGCTAAATTCCGGTTGCTTTGTAAGACAGAAGCATAGACCAAAACATAGTTCTTGCTCAGCCATATAAGGCAAAGTGCAATTCCTATTGAGAACAAAGGAAGCAAACGCATAACCCGAAACGGTATAAAGCTATTAATTAAAGCGGACCGTATTTAACTTTGTTGGCAAATCATTAAAATGTATGTGTAATAAATTGGCAATGACATGCAGTTTGTTAGATGTTTGATAACGTAGCGAATACAGAAGGCAAGAGTGAATAGGCTTTTGTTACGTTAAGACAGTGCAATTTACCATTAAGGGCTATATCACAGCTTACTACCAGGTGGGATTTTAGTCAAGCACTGTAATTTTCTTAAATTATTGTTTTATTTTCTTTCTTTATACTTTTATCCCTTTGCACTTGCCTTCACTACGCATGGCGATGACTCGGAGAGAATGCCAATAGTCCATCTTTGTAATCATTTTAATAAAAATAAAAATAATATGGTGCAAATAAAATAAAATTGCTAAATATGAGCTTTATGCATTAGAGTGAAGTGATTATGGGAAATGTACCTTAAAAAAATGTATCTTTAGAAGTGACTATTCATGACAGCGCATTAATAGGCAACTAGTTTTAAGCAAAGCAAACCACATAAGCATTATTTATCCTTAAGACTACATATATGAAATAACTTACAGCCCACAGTTATACTGACTTTCTTACCTTATAAAACCGAAGTAAAGCGATGAGTACTTGGTAGAAGAAATCGGTACCGCCCAATAAAGTTAGCAAACACAGTCGAAGATTGTCGTAAAAGATTTTATCCTCTCGAGTGCGACGTGATTCTATTTCACCGTTTTTTACAATAAGGTTGACAAACAAGAGCACAGTCCACCTCTTGACACGTGGATGCTCATAAACAGATATATCCTTAAGTAACAATCAAATCAAGATTAGGATAGAATGCCTTAATACCAGTAAAAGGGTTCTGTAACCTCACCATACGAAACACAGTAACATTAAACTACTACTTTACGCTGGTGTGTTATGAGAGCGTGGTCTTTCCCCGGTCGAGTCAGAGGTGATTAATTTGTGTTGCAAACATATTAATATTATAGTTACAGCAATAAACGATTTTTTATATATACGCGAATACTACACATTGAATAAAACTAAAAACTTTATTGTGTCTGTGATCTCTCGTACATACGATCAACAAAACGGTAAATAAAACCCGTAAAGAAATTTGATATGAAACACCGACGCTCAGGGAAGTCCACAATCTGTTTACATGTTTAAAGAACGTTCCCGATATTGCATCAAAGTTGATAAACCACCAAATCAAGCTTCGCAACGTCAATTTTTTTAAGACACAAGATTTCACTAAGCCAAACGCTCAACGCTATCATGATAATGCCTACAACTCAATAAACCCTAACGTTCCGAGAATTCTGTTAGGAGCACACCACGTCGCTGGATTGCCCTGTTTTTTTATCTGTCTACTTTAGTTTTACAATTGACAGGCTGTGTCTAATGACACAGCCGAAACGCCTTCAAAATTGAGACGGCATTTATGACCACAAGACCAATGAGGCAGTCAAGGTCGTAAAGCATCGTTTTAACTGTAAAATAGCATTGTTGTTTTAAGCTATGGGCCACAGCACCCACTTAGAATCAGGTGGATTGTGTACTCGTTTGTCACCCTTATTTTGTTATGTGTTCTGCATACTGCTGGAGCAAACATTTGTTATAGTGTGTGAATAGTATGTGTTATATATAAGTGTGATAAAGGGGGCATATGAGTTCTAGTTGGATTTTAACGTAAATTTTGTTAAATATTTCACTGCAGTGACATTTAACTCTGTTAATTAATGTCGTTTACTAATATGCTCCAGATCGAATCGAGTTCACGGCGGCTACTCTCAACGGATACTAGCCATCTGTGCAGAACAAGATTATAGTGTACGAGTGTATGCACAAGCACATGTTTGATGGCTTTGTGGCGCAGTGGCTTAGCAATGAGTTAGAACTTTGAGGCCTGCGGGTTTGAATCCCGTCCGTAACAAGTATTTATATAGTTTACAAATAACTGACCCGGGTCTGTATGTTTGTCATATTGCAATTTATGTAAACTACCCCAAGACACACGAGAAAATCCAATTCTGGGGGAAACTTTTTTAAAAAGAATTAATAAGAAATAAGATACAGGTTCACTCTTCATTCCCTCACTCTTATAGTTCAATAAGGCAGCAATCCGATACGACTAAGATCAAATGCGGGACGAGATCTCTTTCTGGCTCGGGAAGACTTTACGTGCTTTTGCAGCATGACGGAAAAAACAGCCAAAATCCTGATTTCTGGATGCAACTTTAACTTTTGAAATTAAATGTACAATTTTCTTGTAAATAAAGTCAAAACATGAAAAATAATTACGGTGTTCTTCTTATTCTTCGTTCACTCGTAAATGTCTACATCTGGACACAGCCAGCTCCCATTTTAGGTTCGTGAGAAGGGCACGCCGGCAAGCGTGTTTTGGGAGATTTTCGAACTAACAGTCGACTGCCATGTAGCATATGTGTGTTGAATACGACAAATCATTACCCCATTTCCTCCCATAGATGTGGTAAGAAGCGACTATGGGAAATGCATGTATTACGATCTTGTTTACACAATGGGAATGCTCAGGCCAATGACGGGGAGAAGTGTCAAATGTGTATGATGTCTGCTTATTCTCTATATTCCTTACTATAATTTCCTTTATTTATTTATCACGTGGTAAGTCAGAACTTAAAATTGCGATTAACAATTTTAAATATATCGTCTGAGGTCGAACTTCGTTCATGTACTATGAAATTTTAAGTCCAGCATTTATCCTATGAGCTATCTCGGCATTCAGCATAAATAATCATAAGCTAAAAATACGGGTTTCCGAATACCAATAAAGTATACCCATCAAGTCGTATTTGTTATTTACTACCACTAAAGACGATTGCCGGATGTGGCATCGTAACTTATTTTATCACTGTTTATAGTGACATATTTTTTTGTTTATGTAACCTAGAAGACGTAATGTGTCGATCAGAAGTAATAAAAAAGTGTAATATTTTGGTAAGCAAAGATATATTTTAAAGAACAAGAATGAGATGCAATGCTCGTTTCTTTGTAATCCTATAGCTTCTTAAAGACTCGACCAGCTGAGATCACATTTTCACAATATATTTTAATTAATAAATATATTAATATAAATATATAAACAATAAATTTTATTTTTAATGCTTTCAAGTAATTTATAAATAATATATAATGTTTATAATTCAGGGGGGTCCCTCGCTAGATGGAGTGACGACCTGGTAAAACATGCAGGAAGTCGATGTATGCAGGTGGCTCAAGATTGCGCTTTATGGTATTCCTGTTGGGAGGCCTATTTTTGGCAGTGTGCTTATGAGGGGCTGTCATGATGATGATGATGATATATTTATGGAATATGAGTCACTTATTTACACTATAATCAAGACAAACATAAAACTACAGTCGATAAGTGGGGCTGTATTAGAGTTACTCAAATTAAATAATTTTTGTATTTACACTGTAAAAAGTACGAAGTGCATTCTAAGTAAACACGCGATGTGTTACATAAATACTTATGCACCACCTAGAGGAAAGGGCAAAACAGTATCTGCCAGGACAGTTAGTCCTTCAGCCCGTAAAGTACACTATTACGGTAAGCAGGGTTTACCCGGTCAAATCGTTTCCCGGCTTAAATAATGACCTTATTTGTCACACGTGTCTGGCGGATTGATTACCGCGATATCAGACGTCCTTGACTTTTGACCTGACCTTTGACGCTACTGCCCGTCGCCGGTTTTGGTATTTTGCATCCCCCATAAACGAGATGTCATTTAGCCATCTAACGAAAGCAATAATATTTTGAAATGATACCCACTTGATCGTAATAGAGTTTTTAGATTCTCTTACGCCGCTACCAAACTGCGTTCCCCCACGAATTTTGATAAAAATGCGCGTTCTGCCCGACCCTCCTTTATTTTTGTTCGTGCCCCTGACACGTTTGAATGATTGGAAGCTGTCGCCGTATCGATTTACGAGTCGGGTATTTAAAAAGTTAAAATATACGCGATAAATTCCGTAAAAACTAGTATTATTTCAATGTGTAGTGTTCGCGTAAATATAAGAAATCATAACGTTTTTCTAACTATTTCGTGTAAATCGATCGAACTTTGGTTCTCTTTGTAAAAGATATCTTTATTTAAAATTTACATTTGCACTTTATTTTATAAAAGAACTTATAGGTTTAAAGATAACCCGGGTTCGATCCCCGCCGGCACCAATGAAATTGTTAATTGCAATTTTAAGTGCTGATTTACCACGTACTCGGCGGTGAAGGAAAACGTCGTGAGGAAACCTGCATGTCTGAGGAATAAGAAAAAAGTATTTCGAAGACATGTGAAGTTCGCCGACACGCATGGGAGCAGCGCGGCGGACACTTCCTTGTCTTCTCAGAAATGAGGGGAGGCCTGTGCCCAGCAGTGGGACGTATATAGGCTGTAACTTTACTTCTTACTTTTTATAGTGAAAATCTTATTATTCAAAAATGACATAAGTTGGTATCAGGTTTCGTATCACTGATGTCATACTTGATATTTTCCTACAGTAATTTTTTAGAATAAAAATTCAAGTATTAGAGACAATCACAGACTTTTATAGTTTTGATGCTGAGAAAGGATATGATAATATTGTGATGAGAGGCGTACAAATACATGTAAATGTAAAGAGGGAGGCAGACAAACCGGATAGAATGTGTAAACAAGGGTTTCCTAGTTCGTAAGTGTAAATTGAGACAACAATGTTTCACGAGCGGTGGATTTACAGCGACAAACCTTTTATTATAAAACTAGCTTTCTACCCGCGCCTTCGCTCACATTAATAAACTAATCAATTAATTGTTTAAAATAAATTGCTTATTTAAAATTTAAATACTAGCTTCAACTCCAATGAATACAGTAATTGACATACGCATTATTTTAATTGCCAGTGATGACTTACGGATCTGAGACCTGGTCCTTCACTGCTGGCCGTATGAGGACGCTCAAGGTCGCTCAGCGAGCTATGGAGAGCTATGCTCGGAGTTTCTATGCGTGATAGACTCAGAAATAAGGATATTCACAGTAAAACCAGAGTGACTGACATAGCCCAACGGATTAGTAAGCTGAAGTAGCAATGGGCCGGCCATATAGCTCGAAGAACCGATAACCGATAAAGGTTCTCGAGTGGAAGCCTCGTACCGGTAGGAGTAGTGTAGGGCGACCCCCACGAGATGGAGTTACGACCTGGTAAGACATGCAGGAAATCGATGGATGCAGGTGGCTCAGGACCGTGCTTTGTGACATTACTTGGGGGATGATTATGTTCAGCAGTGGACTTGTGAAGGGTGGAATGATGATAATGGTGATGATTTTAATTATAACACATCATTGATTTATACGTCACATAACACATCAGTTATCTAACTTCTGCTTTAAAATTGCTTTTTTAATAACGAAATACATATATTTCTCACCTATGTTTTATTTTATTTTAGAAAAGGGAGCAAAAGAGCATGCAGCTCATCATAATAGTAAGTGACTACCGGCGTCCATAAACAACTGCAACACCAGAGGAATTGCAGGTGCGTTACCGGACTTTTAGAAATAAAAGTCCATAAAATGTCGACGCAACGTACGTAACATACTAAATAGAAGTACTATAAAGAAGTGGAAACTGACAAACGAGCACACAGTCTAGCAGATATACATACAGAACAGAGCACGCAATAGCATTATGCTGCTAATTAGTGCGAGCGTGGTCCTCCTCCAATCAAGAATCGAGTCAGTTTATTCATGCTGCAGCATATTACGCTGTAGCGTGACTCCATAGAATATGTTTTAGTATTGGTTAGTAATTAATTACTTATTGCGCATTATCAAATAAAAGCCATTTATATTATCTTGAACCGTTCATTCGGTAGGTAATTTATTAGTCGTTATATAGATGTAGTTCCCCGCTTTCGGTGCGAATACAAGGAGGGAAGCGAACTTTAGTGACTGGTCAAAGTACGGAATTAACATGTGAAATAGTGGAGGTCAGCCGAAACCTGTTATTATCTAGGTGAAAGAAGGGACCAAGTTAACTACTGTAAGGGATTTTTTAAATAAATTGTATTAAATTATTATAAGTCTACTTGTGATAATTACTGTGATATTTTTATTTTCAGGTTGTTCATTGAATAAAATACAACGGCAATTTACAAAATTGTGTTATTTCTTACCTCAATATACGGTTGTTAAATTTAGGTCTGGCAAAAGAAGCTCTAAGTAGAAGTAATACTGTTTAAATGCAGTAATTAAGGAGTATGTTAGGGGTGACTCTGCATAATAGGGTGATAAGGGAAAAGTGTAGTTTGCAGGATTTTGTGATGAGCATTAAGAAAATAATGTTTTGGTGGTTTTGTCTAAAACTAGAAAGGTTTAGAAAACCAACTTACGTTGTAGAAGCGATTTGCAGAGTAGGCGAGGGGCGCTCGACCCAATTGACGATATATTTTATTAATAAATAATATGGGATGATTGAAGATGTAGTCGATGGTTTTGTTTTCCGCTAAGCAAGTGGTAAATCTTTATTAGATAAAAATCAATCGCCGCATGTATGAAATATCATCACTTGAGAACAACTGGAGCGATTGTGATGAACACTCACAACTGGACCCGTTAAGTGGCGCTGTTGTCAAGATGTAGAAAGCACTCGTGCGGAACTGTGGCAGATCGTTAGTCAACGTGTTAAATTGGGATAACAAGTGGGATCCAACTCGTTTATGTTACCGTGTGTATGACGCGACTTAGTTTTCACACCTCCCTAACTATTAGTTTTTAAAATTTGTGAAACGAATATTTGCAATGTAATATAATAATCATAATCACTTGATTCCGAAATATATATTTAATTTAAGTCTTGTCCTACTTTCTTAATATTTTAGATATATAAAGTAATACAAATAAATATCTAAGCAAAATAGAAAATATGGTTGTTGATTGTTGCTAACACTGCGAAATAAATTACTATAAATTTAAAAAAATATGTCTTGTAAAGTAACGTCACACATAATACTACTACAATAGAGATTTTTTCTAGTAAATCAGAACTTACGAATGTACTTACTCTCGCATTTGGCATAGTATAAAGAGAAAAAATTACCACTCGACACTGCTATTTTCACGCATAACATACACACGACATCTTTCAATAGATTAATTTGTCTCTTATTTCCTACTTGAAAATTAAATTAGAAAAAGTGAGACAAATATAACGACTCGATTTATGTACAACTAGCTGTTTCCGCGATGTCACCCGCGTGTAATTTATTACGATTAACTTCATGGATTTTAACTTTTTTTGCGCGTAACCAAATTTATTTGTAAATTATAATTAGCTTAAGTTACTTCTTATAACATCAGCTATCTGCCAGTGAAAGTTTCGTCAAAATTGGTCCAGCCGTTTCAGAGATTAGCCGGAACAAACAGACAGATAGATAGACAGACATTTTTTTAATTGCGTTTTATTATGAATACTATACACACTTTCATATGAATTAAGTGAAAAGTTGTAATTTTGAGAACAGACACTTCAATTTTGTTTATTTGTATAAATTGTAGGTTCCTTCTATGCATACGTATTTATGTAATTAAATATTGTCTTTTGAAATTAAATAATGAAATAAACAACGTTCTTTTTTCTTAACAGTAAAATAACTATAAAAACTACTTAGATAACGACTAATGATAAAATTATGTTTTTCAAAACAAAAAAATCTGTAGGTTACTAATTATACTCATATTACGCCAGAGTTAAAGCTTGTGGCGTTATATGAATAAAACATTACATACTCTTTCATCAGAAAATTTGGTCAGCACATTTGCAGTTAAGCTCAAATATCATATTATGCTAATTAATGAGCATATAGATAAAACATGTTTTCCTTATTTCTTAACTAAATGTAAATGCCAATATAGTTTTAAGAAAAGGTTTATTAAAAATGTTTATCATAATCAAAACAGCTTGTCACAATACCATTGTTCGACATGCCAGTCGAGAAATATTCTTCCCCATTTGTTGTTTGTTCTTAGAGTTATAAGAAAACTTAGTGTTTTATTTCACTATTAAAATTAATAAAGCCTTCACAAGCGTTTCATCACGAGGTTGCCACTAAAAAACCTTTCTTTGCCATTAGTTGTCGCATCATCGAACTATATGGTCGGTTTTTCTTTAGCGTAATTCAATTTAATGACGTATACTAGACAAAAATAGGTTATTATTTGAATTATCAATAGTTTAATCAACAGACAATAAAACAGTTGCCGATTGAAACCCAAATTATATTTCAAAAATATTTAATAATTCTTGATTGAATTTTAAAACTCATTTAGTTGATTCGCAATTTCAGCTGAATGATAAATATAGTTGTCGTTTTCAATAATGTTATAAAACTAAATTAATAACACCAATTTAACAGCTGGTTGAATAAATGGAATGTAAAGGAAAAGGGTGGACTAAACGACCTTAATTAGCGTTAGAGCAATTATACTTTTAATGACTAAAAAGACTTAAATCTATCATTGAGAATTAATGGAAAAAGTAATAAATGTAAGAAAGTTTTTTTTAGGTTAAAGAGTTGTAATTGTAAGTTTGATTTAAGGTAAATATCAATTACGTTAGACCCTTTTACTGGAAACGAGGCAGTGAATCTTAGTTCTAACGGGTGACAACGAATCTGCCGTAGAAACCACTTACCGTCAGGTGGACTGTGTGCTCGTTTGTCACCTTATCATATAAAAAAATATTGTCGTTACCGTCACAGCCTATCAAACGACCACTGCTGTATATAGGCCGTAGATTGCCTCGTAGCTACATATACAAAATACCATAATATACATTAATTTTATAATATTTTGTATTTAATATATTGTATGTACCATCGTAGACCCACTGTACAAACATTTAAACACTTCGTTATACCGACAGTCAACTTGCCATCGATGAAAGGACTGTAGCATAGTGTTGCCAATCGTCATGTTTTTCCAGGACATGTCCTAGTTTTTGTAGTGTCCTGGAATGTCCTGGATAGTTTTTAAGCTGCGTCCTGGGTTTTAAAGCGCCATGATAAGGTCATGTATTAATCTACTATTTCCCGCTGGTATTCTCTGAGAGCGTGGTCGAGCCGACCCATTCGTGCTACAACTATACTACTAATATAACTGCAGCATGGCTCAACCACCTATAAAACCTACTTAAAAATTAAAAATGTTCTTTTGAATGTTCAAATAAATTAATATTCTGTTATATAAACTTGATAGTAGTTGTGGTGATTTTTCAATAATGTTGTATATACGATAAAGTAAACATCATATTTTATAGCAAAAGTAAATTTTAAAAAAACATGCAATTTTCGATATATCTTAAACTAATATAATCATTTACGATGTAACTATCCAAACTTCCTAGTAAATTAGTCCAGGGTGTAAAGAGCAATTCCTAATAGACTCCGTAGCAATGAAACATGCTATTTCTAAAAGAAGAACATCAATGCAATGTATATTGACTACCGAAAAGCATTCGACTCCGTACCGCACAGCTGGCTCCTACATGTACTTCAACACTATAAAATTCACCCACAACTTATACATTTTCCTGAAAAATGAATACAGCACTGGACAACTAAAATAAAAGCCATAGGAACTTCTTGTATAGAAACATCAGAAATTCCAATACGTCGAGGAATCTTCCAAGGGGATGCGCTTAGCCCTATATGGTTCTGTATCGCATTAAACCCTCTTTCGCAAATGCTGAACAAAACCAATTATGGTTACTGTCATCACACCACACAAACACACCACTCTAACACACCTGATGTACATGGATGACATAAAATTATACAGTAACACTACATAGTCATTGCATCGCCTCGCAGACATCACCCAATCTTTCTATAACGACATTCATATGGAGTTTGGGATTGACAAGTGCAAAACTTTCTCGGTTAAAAATGGAAAAATTAACCCCAACAGCTATAGCCTAGTAACAGGAGACACGATTGAACATCTAGAACCCCACGCCTCATATAAATACTTAGGTTTCCAACAAGCGCGACAGATCCATCAAAAGGAAATGAAAGAAGGTCTCAAAAAGAAATTTAAACATCGGTTCAATAGAATATTCCGGTCTCAACTCAACTCCCGCAACATGGCAAAAGCAATCAATAGTTATGCAATCCCCATACTGACATACTCGTTTGGTATAATAAACAGGACTCAAGGTGACCTTATCAATCTGCAACGTTTTATAAATACCACCCTGACGACTCACCGCAAGCATCACCCTAGACCCTGTGTGCAAAGGATGACTCTTTCAAGATCCGAGGGAGGACGAAGTGTAATAGATATCCTCGACTTGCACAATAAATAAATCAAATCCCTTCGACAATATTTCCATCACACTCTCTTCCATAACACTCACTTATCCACGAAATAGTAACCTTAGCCGACAAACGTCAAACACCACTTAACGTCGCGGACCGAAACACACAACGCAGTGAACGGATAACTGACGTAAAAGAGAAGATGGCCTCATGGCAGCAGAAGACCCTACACGGAAGGCACTACCATGACTTGCAGCTGTCACATGTCGACAAAAAAGCGTCGAACGCCTGGCTGAGCCGCGGTGAACTCTTCCCAGAGACGGAGGCATTTATTTTAGCGATCCAGGACCAGGTCATCGATACCCGAAACTTCCAGAGACACATAATACGTGCACTTAACCTCCCACTGATACTTGCAGACATTGCCACTCTAGCCCCGAAAACATACAACACATAACATCCGCCTGTAGAGCCCTTGCACAAACCGACTATAAGCATCGGCATGACCAGGTCGCCTCCATAATACACCAATATCTTGCCCTTAAATTTAAATTCATACAAAAAATTACACCATATTACAAATATAAGCCGGACATCATATTAGAAAACAAAAATCATAGAATCTATTGGGACAGGACCATTATCACGGATAAAACTATTCACTTCAATAGGCCCGATATCACAGTGTATGACAAAAATAACAAAACTACTTACCTTATTGACATTGCCATACCAAACACCCATAACATTCAATCCACCATAGCTGAAAAATATACAAAATTTTAAGATTTAGCTATAGAACTCAAGCGTCAAACGCTGCAAAAAGAAACCATTCGTATAGTCCCAATAGTTATCTCATCTACCGGAGTCATACCTAAAAGCCTACAACGCAGTCTAGATATTTTGCAAGTACCCCAACACACACTTCACACCCTGCATAAAGCTGTCATTCTCAACACCTGCCGACTCACACGCAAATTCCTCACCACGTCATCCGTCACTTCTGCTTACACCAACACCTAGCACCTGTTCACGCTTGGCTTCGGCCCGTGTGATTAGGTTTTAAGTAACCTCTTTAATAGGAATAGAAGATAGAATATAGATATATACAAAATAATAATAATAATGTCCTCCCAACTGAATTTTGGTCACGGCGGCCAGCCTCAACGGAGACAAGCCATCGGTGCAGGACAGGATTATAGTGCCCAAGTGTATGCGCAAGCACAGGTTCACTCTCTATTCCATCACTCTCATATTCCGATGGGACGGTAAACTGACACGACCGGAGAAAGATCAGGCGCAAGACCAACGACTTTACGTGTCTTTTGTAGCACGGGGGTGATATACCGCCAACTTCCTGACTCCAGGCAGCTATTGAGAATTTCTTGACGGAAAACTTAATAATTAATTTTTTCACCCGACCCGGGATTCGAACCCAGGACATAGTGATCAGTAGTCGCGTCACTACAACCACTATAGACCAACGAGGCAGTCAGTAACATCTTATACAAGCTATATTAGTTGATCATAATAAGTACAATGTAGTCGCACAAACGTTTCCATATCCGTACTTTGGCAATTAAAACAAAGGTATAACAAATCGCTTACGCGACTGGGATTTGAATTTGTATTTTGACCTGTCTGTTGTTTTGATAGTGAAGACGACTTATGTTCCCATTATTATTTCATTGTTCTCTTCATTTTAATATGAGATATAGTAATTTATTTTCGGTTATAAAACCGAAAATAACTTTTAAAGCTTCAAAAAAGCAGAAATTGTTTGAACTTTTAAAGCTTTTAAACTATTGAGATTTATTATTTTCTGCGCAAACAGTACTTTTTTGTGTGGATTATGAAAGTATTTACTTTGCTTAATACGATTTTGAAACTCATTATAAAGTGTTGTATACAATTCTTTGATTTAAATTTTGTTGTGCCCATATTTAGAGGCTCAATCCCTGACTGGCAATGACGTAACTAAATATTATGCGAGATTATGTGATATAAATTTGTAAAAGACTTGAGAAAAATAATTATGGATAAGATATGGAATACACAATTTTAAATAAAAATTATTGTCAGTTTGTAGGTTTGTGATATAGGTATAGAAAATAGTCGGAGGTTAGCATATCTACATACAATCAGCCTGATCTGCTAAGAAGTTATCGGTTCTTCGAGCTATATGGCCGGCCCATTGCCACTTCACCTTACTAGTTCGTTGGGCTATGTCGGTCACTCTGGTTTTACTGCGGATATCCTCATTTCTTAGTCTATCACGCAGAGAAACTCCTAGCATAGCCCTATCCATAGCTCGCTGAGCGACCTTGAGCGTCCTCATACGGCCAGCAGTGAAGGACCACGTCTCAGATCCGTAAGTCATCACTGGCAACACGCACTGGTTATACACTTTAGTTTTCACAGATTGAGGTATACCTGACGAGAAGATGTGTCGTAATTTCCCGAACGCTGCCCAGCCGAGTTGAATCCGTCGATTGACCTCTCGGTCGAAGTTGGACTTACCTAGTCGGACTATTTGTCCTAGGTAAACGTACTCGTCAACAACTTCGAGCATAGTGCTCCCAATAACTACCGGCATAGGTGTGACATGGACATTAAACACGATCTTTGTTTTGTCCATGTTCATCTTAAGACCTATCCGTTGGGAGACACCATTGAGGTCATTGAGCATAGTGCTAAGGTCCTCCAGCGATTCTGCCTTAAGAATTATATCGTCGGCAAATCGAAGGTGAGTGATGTACTCGCCATTGATGTTAATACCGTATCCTTTCCAGTCCAGTAGCTTGAAAACGTCTTCAAACGCAGCAGTGAAGAGTTTCGGGGATATAACGTCACCCTGTCTTACACCTCTCTGCAGTTGGATAGGTTTCGAACTCTGGTTCTGTACTCGGATAGCCATCGTAGCCCTACTGTACAAACACTTCAGCACTTCGATATACCGACAGTCAACTTGACATCGCTGAAGGGACTGTAGCAACGCCCAAATTTCGACGGAATCAAAGGCTTTCTCATAGTCCACATACGCCAAGCAAAGTGGCAGTTTGTACTTTTCGGTCTTCTGTGCAATCTGCCGCAGAGTATGTATGTGGTCTATGGTACTGAAGCCTTTTCGGAAACTGGCTTGTTCGGGAGGCTGGAAGTCGTCGAGTCTGCGTGCGAGACGATTCGTAATGACTCCCGAAAACAGCACGTAGACGCGGCTTGGAAGGGAAATTGGTCTGTAGTTCTTCAAGAGAGCGTTGTCGCCTTTTTTAAAGAACAAGACCACCGCACTTCTGCTCCACGCCTCCGGAGTAGTGCCAGCATGGAGGACTGAATTGAAGAGCTTCTGAAGGACTTCAAGTACCGGTGTTCCACCCGCTTTGAGAAGCGCCGCTGTAATTCCATCCTCGCCTGGGGCCCTGCCGTTTTAAAGGTGCTGGAGAGCCATTCTAATCTCGCTCAGACTGACGTCCGGGATATCATCGGAATAGTGTCGGGTAACACTTGCTCTTGGATCGTTACTCACACTTGCGCGTGGCTCCAACGATGATATGTACAGCTGCCCATAGAACCTCTCAATCTCACTCAAAATCTCAAGTGTCTCGGAAACGATGCTCCCACACTCAGTCTTCAGCTTTGACAGTTGGCTCTTTCTGGCAGACAGATCTCTGGCAAAGACTTTGGAGCCCTGGTTCCGCTCGATCGCTTCTTTAATACGAGCAGTATTAAAGTTGCGTAAGTCTCGCCGCATGCATTTGGAGATCTGTCTGTTCAGTTGCCTGTATGCTGTCAAATCTGTTGACGATTGCAACCTCATCTCCCGTCTAACAGCCAAGAGATTAAGAGTGTGATCGGAAAGTTTTTGTGTTCTTCTGCGGCGGGTCTTGCAGAACTTAGCTAGAACCGCATGGACAGTTTCCACGAGCTTGTCATTCATATCGTCCACTGCATTGCAATCTTCTAGGCACTGAAAGCGGTTACGTAACTCAAGCTGTAAAATCTCGGGATTCTGGATTAGAGCACGAGGTGGACGGAGCGTTGACTTCATTAGACGAGACCTCTCCAACTTAACGTTTAGGTTCAGTGTGCCTCTAACCATTCGGTGATCGCTGCCGATTTTCACCCTTGCGATCACTGAGACACTGAACAGTTGGCGTCTGATCGTCATAATGAAGTCCATCTCATTTTTTGTCGAACCATCGGGCTCGACCATGTGGGGTGACCACATGTCGGTTACCTCGTAAGCCAGATCAAGATTTTTTCTCTTATGTTTCGGCTTTCACGATGTTCTTGTCATACGGAATGCTGATGTCGACCGAATATAGCACTGACAGTGCCCGTTCCATCAGCAAAAAATCAAGTTTATTCGCAAGAACAGTCCTGTGCGTGATGATGGCGCGGTCTTAGTAGAGTCTGGCGTAGTCATTTTCGAGCACGACTTCCGACAAGTACTTATAGTAACGTAGTATCCGATCTACGAGAACGTATTTCAAAGCGAACTCCTGGTGGAGAATCCTGACTATTTGGTTGTGCCTGTGTAAGTATTCCGAGTTAGAAATCACCGAAAGACCATAGATGGCATGCTTAAGTGATTCGCCGGAATGGCGATAAGCTCGACAGATGTCGACGGTGCCATCATTTAGGATGTATGTCCGATAGTTGTTGGTCTTGATAACCCGATCTTGTATTGCGTAGATAAAACCATCGGTTTCCACTAAAAGATCACCAAAGCGTAGCCAGTAAAAGGAAGTGACTGTGTCTACGAAAGACTCATGAAGAGCTTTGTAAAAGCTCCCGCGGAGCCCCTTCTCCTTCTGTACGGTCTAACGGTTGGAAATATAACTGTACTGCTGAGTCTTGATTTTGCTCGTTGGCTAAGAATAGAGGGGTAAGCCTTCCATCACAAGAGAAGACGTCCTCGTAGAATGAATCTCCTGATCTCGCCAGAAAGTAAATATGGAGGCTACATACTTCGCAATTATGGAAGAGCGCTTCTTAAGCCGCTGCTGCCATGATTTTGCGGCAAGCCCCATTACTGACGGTATCGGGTGATGCATCTTGTGGGACGTCATAAGAATTCGGACTTTTCTATACAGAGTGTTCAGTTTCGTCTAAGTCTACCTGAGTATGCCAAAGGTATACATGAGAACAGGAATGATCAAACTATTATATGCGTGTGTCTTATTTAATGCCCGTCAAAAGACAAGCAATTTTGTCAAGCGTCCATAAAACACATCGCAAACTGAATGCTTCATATACGCCTCATCGATACTTATGTTCTGTGATATACCCAGGTATCGTTATGTTTCAGCCTCGGAAAGGGTCTTTCTGTTGATGGGCGTAGATAAAACTATGCCCTCAGAATTAGCAACTCTATCCTCTTCAACTCGTAGGACCGCTCACTTATCCGTTCTCAGTTTTATTCTGATAGAATTGCTAAACTCACAAGTGATGTTTTGCAATTCCAGAAGAGAAGCAACTGGAGGCGTATAGTTGAAAACATCCATGTAGAAAACGAGGGTCACTTTTGTACCTCCTTTCCGAAGCTGAAATCCTCTCTCAAAAATCCCTAGAAAGTTTTTCGAGAGAGGTGGAACCGGATTGGACTCAAAAAATCGCCCTGGAAGATGAGATTCTCACACTTATGTGGTTCCCCGCATCGTCCTTAGTTATCTAGGCGAACGTATGACCGCTCGCCTAGATGACTAAGGTTTGTATTCCATTGCCCAATACACTGCTCAGAGAGAATTTTTTTTACTGTTCGGTCTACTTTGTACAGCTCGAGGACCCTCTTCACACCTGTATGAGGCACCGAGTAGAGATAAAAAAAACATTCGTTTTTATATATTTGTATATTATTTTTATAGTATATCCATGCAGCAAGTTCTGACTGTTGCGCTTAACCACTTTGCCAATGACCGTGTCAATAAGGAGTGGTTCCTTGGTTCCACGACCACCGCTCCGACATCCATTTAGAACGCGGGTCATTACTTGATTTGAATCTAGATGAAGAGTGACTCTCGCGCTCAAAATGGATGTTAGTGTCTTATATATGATGAGTAGACAAGTTATGGGGCATTATTTAATCGAGTCTGTGGTATCCTGGTCCTTAGGACCCAAATGAGTGATCCCTGTATTGAAGAGGCTCAACAGCGACTGCTAGTACAGAGTCTCTTGAAACTGACGGGCGAGCACAACGTGACATAACGCCACAAACTCCTTCTGCCAGTAGTGATTCAGCCCGTCGAGCCCGGACTTTTCCAGTTTTGGGACTCTACTGATCACCTAAGCTACGACATCTGTCATCATAATGACATTGTACATGGGCGTAATACTCGCACACTGCCTCACCACAACTTCAGTCCAAAGGCCTTTGCCTTGTTATTAACGGGCTCTGATCATACGCCGCGCCAGAATGCTTCGGTGTTGAGCCCATTCCACGCCCCATTGGTCGCTCCAATTACTTATAGAGCCTATTCTGATTACTCTTAAAGGGGGGATTCTGATTTAATGTGTTGACCTCTCGTTATACCGCCTAACTCGCTCCATAAAGCAGCGATTCCCTGCTCGTTGAAAGTCGTCTATGTGCTCTGTCAGTTCTTGCGTTATATGCGGCTGAAGGAAACTGATATTCGTCCCCGCAAACGCCATTCTGTTGGTGCGCAAAATTCTCGGCCAATTATTGCCGGACCTGAAGTTTATCAGTCTGCCAATGAGGGCTCTCTCCTTTGCAAAGCGGTCCTCGAACTTTCTTCTCCAGGCAGGGATAGCACTACTTTGCCCAGTAGCGCGTTCACAAAAACAAGTCCCATTAAAATATATAATAGACTTAACTAAAAATAATAGTTTTAACCCTATACGAAAAAAAAGAGTATTATAAGTTTGACCGCTGTATGCGCGTGTGTCTGTCTGTGCACCGTAGGTCTTAAACGGGTGAACCAATTTTGGTAAGTTTTAACTTAAAATGAGGATTATCAGCTTTATTTGTTTCAGTTTTTTTATTTTAATTTTCAATTTAGATTATATTCAGATATATTTTATGTCATATGGTGGCAGCGTAAGAAAATATATCAACCCATTTCATTCCGTGTCTTTTAAGAAAACATCGAGACGTCAAACACCTTTGTCCCACCCACGATACTGTGTGTTACAAAGCATCCGAAACAACGGGAATTAAAAAATTTTATAAAAAAAAATTCGTAAAATTAGTTTCGTATAACGCTAATCTATCGTTAAACTAAATATTGCAATTAAGTCAAATCTTCGCCACAATTGAAGAAGTCCATGTCCAATAGTAGATGTGGGTTGAAGAAGAAGGTATAGTAAAGGAATATAAATCAAATATAAGTTACATTTAATTTATGTTTCACTGAGTAGTTCTAGCAATGTTATCCAGAAAATAAAGCTTCAAACTAATATAAATTAAGAGAAACAGAAAAAAGCAATTAAACATTACTGTGTTCGAGCATACTAATACAACACTTAGTTATTAAAATAATTATACAATTTCACCAATACCTGAATCGCTTATGTGGTATAAGTATGCCAGTTAAACTTAAGTAAATTGCTTTTAATTTCACTTAAACGTTATTTATGATATCAATTTAGAATTCTACAACTTAAAATAATACACAAATTGTAGCAAATATTGAACTAAATATTTTATCCTGTAATATTTTATCAATTTAATACGTATACTCGTACGTGAAATATCACAAATGTTAAAGTGATTAGATTCATATTTTTATAGAAAAGAAAAATTAGAAATATATGCAGTGAGTTCTTTAGGGAATTAGGAAGTAAAATGAGCCCTCTACAAGGTCACTGTTGAACATAGGGCTCCTCAAATCCTGAGCCACTTGCGTTTATTGACTTTCCGCATGTCTTACTCAGTCTTCACTCACTGATGGCCGGCACTTCGTTTTATTAATACAAGGCTGCCACTCAAGAAGCTTTTTACTCCAGCTGTTTTTAGTTCTTCGAGCTATATTTCCGGCTCATTGACACTTTATCTTACTGATCCGTTAGGCTATGTTAGTTACTCTGGTTTTACTGTGGATATCTTTATCAAGAATTCTGGTTACGCAGAGAAACTCCGATAATAACTCCACCTCATGCTAAGTAGGAATTGTTACCCATAGATACCTACGTCTTATGTCGATTAAGAATCAAAATGTTGATGCACTGTCACCTCCGAAGACTAAAATAGAATTTTTCTTAACCAGTAAAATGAGTCTACAGCTGTTTATACTCACTATACAAAACAACCGTATTAAGCAATAATTTTTCACTTTTCACCGGTCGAGCGAATCCGTTCGTTTTGCAACCACAATAAAGCTGCTTTATGGCTCCACCATTTAATGAATGGTAAAATTTTAAAATAAAACTGTAAATTCAATTTTTAGAAATAGTTTACATAAAAAATTAACAACTATGTTGATCATAAAAAGCCATTTTACGAAAATTTGCAGTAAAAGTGTACAATAACTATTAATTATACGTGAAAAATAAACGGCAGTTCTGCGCTTACACGAGTTTGTGTAAATCTAATACCTTGCTTACACAAGCGTCTACCTGTGTTATTTTTTCACTTTAAGTTTTTACGTGTAAAGATATCGTTATTGAATAATATTTGGTATAGTAGCTACCTATGATATCGCCGCCGTTTTATATATTAATTGTCACAAAGGCGCACACTGTCCCTGGAAGATCATGATGATAGTAAGTGGATGCTGTTGCTTCTAAACATCTACAATTCTATTCGATTAAGGATCAGGCAGATGCATGGTCAGCCTCAAGAACTAAGATGGAATACCTACCAGGCGGTCCCATAATGAACTGGCCTGATATAGTTCAACGCGACATGTCGCTACATGTTGTGTTGCATTAAATAGTACGTTTATCGTGCACTTAATATAAGAAACATGCATCGACATGAAATGCTTAGTCTTAGTTTAACAGGCATTTGAATAACGAGAGTCGCGTATTTTTTCAAAATGTCGAAAACTGAGTATCGAAGTGTCATAAAATTTCTGTTTAAAGAAGTTTTATCCCCTGCCCAAATAAAAGAACGATTGGATAGCGTGTATAAGGAGTCTGCCCCCTCCTATAGCACAGTGAAAAATTGGGTGAAAGAGTTTCGCCTCGGGAGAGAAACCGTCGAAGACTTTAGCCACGACGGTCGACCTGTGGAAATGCTCACTCCCGAAACGATTGATCTTATCGAAGAGGAGGTTCTGAGTGACCGTCGTTGGAAGATTAGAGAAATTGCAGCAAGGCTTGGGCTCTCTAAGAGTACCATTCATCGCGCGATCCATGAACATCTTCACATGAAAAAAGTGAGTGCAAGATGGGTACCGAAACTTCTTTCAGCGGTACAGAGACAGGAAAGAGTGCGCTGCGCTTCGGAGTTTTTGGATCTTTGTGGCGAAAATCCACAGACTGTGATCGAGCGGCTAGTGACTGGTGATGAAACTATGATCTTGTATCATGATCCACAAAGCAAGCGCGAGTCAATGGAATGGCGTTATAAGGGTGAAAAGCCCCTTAGAAAGGCAAAGGTGACAACAACAACAAGACAACCGACTAAAAAACTGATGTGCACAATATTTTGGGATTTTCAAGGCATTTTGATGGTGGATTTTAAAGAACGTAATACAGTCGTGAACGGTGAATATTTTGCTTCTTTAATATATAAATTACGAGACAAGATAAAGAAAAAACGAAGAGGCAAGCTGTCTAAAGGTGTCCTGTTGCTCCATGACAACGCCCCTGTTCATACCGCTGGTGTTTCGAAGGATGCAGTTCGTCAATGCGGGTTCACAGAAGTTCAACATCCACCTTACAGTCCAGACATGGCCCCGTCCAACTATTATTTATTTCCAAATTTAAAGCGGGACTTAAGAGGAAGAAAATTTTCAAGCGATGAAGAGTTGCAGGCGGCCGTCTTCAGTCATTTTGAGGATAAAAAATGTGATTATTTTTATAAAGGTTTAGAGATGTTGATTCACAGATGTAAGAAGTGTGTTAGTATTCATGGTGATTATATTGAAAAATAAAATTAGTTTCGTTTCATTTCCTTCATTGGTTCATAGTTAGGCCAATTCATAATGGGACCGCCTACGTAGTTAATTGTAAAAAGGGTCTCCAGTTTTTAACACTCACTATACGAATCACAGCAGTATTAGGCTGCTATTCTACACTGGTATTCTGTGAGAGAGTGGTCATATCTTGGTCGAGACGACCCCTTCGCGATACCATCATAATATAACTGCAGTGAGGCTCTTCCACACATAATATATCATGTTGTTGATTTAGCCAATTTAAACTGTAATAGCTATGGTTTGACTTGGAAGTTTAAATTAAAATAAATTTTATAATAAGAGCATGTTATTCTTTTTTTTTCAAAATCATTTATTCATTGCTTTCTTTAAGTTTTGTTTTTTCTGCAATTTCACAATATTCATAACTATTGCCTTTTACCGTATAGTGGTGTTATAGGAATGTCCACTACCCCATCCATTCCGTGGGAATCGTAGGAGGTGACAGAGGGAAACAAATCAGAAGATGGATAGCAGTGCTTTCCTTGTATTTCTAATCGCCTGCCTAGTTGGCCATGAGGAAATCTATGGGGGAGTTCTATGTTCAGTAGTGGGCTTTTCATAGGTTGAAACAGTAACGGTGGCCTTCAAAGTTTTGTCTTCTAAAAGTTATTGATGTGTTTATAAAACTTTTTTTATACAATTGAAGTGTCTAGTGAACTCACAGTCTACCGTATGGTATTATTTCTGCATTTAATGAAACCTGCAGACACCTTCACTTCATTTGTGGACTTACATTAAACGTCTCATAGTCTAAAAGTATACTGGCATTCTACACACTTCAGAACGGAACGCAGCAAAACATCCGCTGGTTCTTGATTTCAATGCTCGAATGACTGCTTTTCGAAACGACCATTAAAGCTCGTCGATAACAGAGAACTGATATAACTGGGCATGAAATCGTGGGCCAGACATTAATTGCTTTGAATCTTAGGTCGCCGCACAATGAAGTGCAAAATATTTATTTCTACTTTAAAACTATTATATATAGGTTATTATTTAAATTTTCATCGAGAGTCATAATATAATACATTCGGCATAACCATCTCTTATGATACCTTACGTTTTTCTTCACGTAGTAGAGCCATGCTGCAGCTATATTACGGTTGTAGCAAGAATGGGTCGGCTCGACCGGGGAAAGAGCACGCTCTCACAGAATACCAGCGTATAATATTAGCCTAATACTGCTGTGTTTCGTATGGTGAGTGTAGAGATCCGGAGACCCTTTTTTACTGGAAACGAGGCATTCCATTTTAGTCCTCAGGGGTGACAACGTATCCGCGTTTTGATTCTTAATCGAGGATAAATGTAGAAAGCCTATGGGCCACAGCATCCACTTACCATCAGGCGGAGTGTGTGCTCGTTTGTCATTTCTGTAAAAAAATACCTATAATACTATATAGGATAACAGATTATTTTGCACAATTATCACATTTATTTAATTATCTCACTGAATAATTAATTTATTTATTATGATTGCTATCCTTTGGGAAACAATTCTGATTACGTTATAGTGAGGCACTTTAGCCACGCTAGGCGCCTACAACTAGGCGAAGAAAGTAAAGAATCTTAGAACAAGTTATTATATATATAACATACTTTCATTACATGTGTTATAAAATGTACTGCTGAATACAGGCCTGCCTCATAAATCACCTCATAGGGGGAATTTTGTTATAGTTGCTACGCTGGCAGGCGGGCGAGCCGTACATTATTTCTATTATTCTGAGTTGTTATCAAGAAAATGCTGCTGCCTATCTCCCATTTCAGTTTCGCTCTTTCGCCAGCCACGGGACGATATGGGTAGTTAATATTCTTACACGACCATTACACGGTATATAAAAAAATGTATAACATACTTAAAGATAAATAATATCAGCCACATAACAACGATATTGCGTAAGTGTCATCTGAGACAATTGGTGCGTTAATTGATGCACTTGTTGCTCACACATTTATCAAATTGATTGTGCTTTCAAATATCTTAAGTGGTAAGTGTACAAACCAATTAGCTACGAATTGATAGAAGGATAATATAATATATTACACAGCTAATAGACATAATAGAAAGAAAGGAACATTTATTGAAAACACGCCACACGCATAATTAAGCACTTAAATCTAAATATATATAAATACATGTCATTACACACATAATAATACATATTATATAAATTTAAAAGACAACAACTTAAATAAAAAATTATAGCGATTTCTTATGTTTACGCGAACACTTTTTTACGCATTATATCATGTACGTTAACTTATTTTATACTACCGACGTTTCGAGCACTTTACAGCACTGGGGGGCTGAGGTGTTCGACGTCCCAATGTCCTGGGCACAGACCTCCTTTCATTGCTGTAAGGGTTTTAGACTGAGGAAGTATCCACCTTGATGTCTCAAAGCGTGTTGGCGAACTTTACATGCCTTATATTTTTTTATTTCTCAAACATGCAGGTTTCCCCTACTACGTTTTTCCCGATCGCCGCGCGCATTGTAAATTATCTATATATAATGAAATTTATCAGGAATTGGTGGACGGTTCGGGTGGTATCGAAGAGCACCGCCTTCTGCATTTGAGCCCGGAGCGGTCCGTCACGGAATCCCAGTCGCCTCAGATGACCCGAAAGGCTGACTGGTATTAGCACGTTTGCAGAGACGACTACAGGGATAATTTCGGTCGGCAGACCACCCCACATGTCGGTCACCTCGTGAACCAGGTCCAGATATTTTGATTGCTTATTTGTTTCGGCTTTCACTTAAACGGTAGTTATTGGTATAAAAAACGATACTTCTCTATGTCCAGCAATGGATTGAAATATTTACGAAGAATAAAAGAAAAACAAAACTATTTCAGGGTGGCATACTTGTTGAATGTCTACTTTAATTGGTAACAAGCAAATCATATAGAAAAATCTCTTTAATATATTGATGTACATCATCTATAGTACTTCCATTGTTCTTATATTGTTTGTAATAAGTTTTTTTTTTTCAGTTGAATGAAGTTTATATTGAAAACTAGTTTTTTCTTTTCCATTTCAAAGGATAAATTTCATTAAAACGCTGATTAAAATGTATATCCAATTCTACCGAAAGATGAAAAATATAAAAAGTATAGGGTAAAAATCCTCTCAGAGAATGAGAATTTGAGTTATAGTTATATTTTTTTTAATTGGTAGTTTGTTAAAATGGCTAAAATTCTTGCGCCTGTAACTATTGCTTATTGTTAACCAACAATTAATTACTCATAACTTATACGAAAATGATGAAATAAGCAATTAATATTATATCATCAAATGAACATTTACTACCATCACCATTACATGCTATCAAGAATCAAATGCTGAAGACAGGCCTCCTCTGTAGATTGCTTCGTAGGAGGATATTTTGCTATAGTTACCACGCTTTGCAAGTGGATTGGCAACAGCAGTTTTTATTTTTATTCGGCTGCTATCAGGAAGACGCTGCTGCTCATCTCCTGATTCCGGTTCCCTCTTCGCCTTTTACAACTCCCATGGATGATATGAGGTTGTGGATATTCTTACATAGCTACTAAACGGTAGTATTTACTAAAACATAAGAAAATTGTACTCGAAGGTGGCCACCTTGAGCCAGCCGAGTGGATTCTTTAGGGTAGAGGTGCGCAAATACCTAGGCCAACATATTATTACTTCGATCACCTATACTTTCCATTTTTTAACTGTTATAAGCCGTTGCTTGATGAATATTCTACCTAATTGGTAAATCGCCTGTATTGAACTTTTCAGCTTTGCCTTATAAACAAAATTCCCCTTCTTTAGTATTTTAATTTTCATTCTTTCCCACAGTTTCATTGTTTACAGTGTTTCCAAGATAGTTAAGCTAATTTTATGTTTCGCTTAAGTTTTATCCTCATTTCAATACACATCTGAAACAAAATTTACTAAAAAATCTTTTAAAATAATCCAAGTCTCAATAAAAGCTTTAACAGTCTCACCAAGAATAAAATTAAACGATACAAGAGAACATTACAATGCAAACAGCGAAGCAAGAGATCACTTATATCCCGTACACTTAGCGGTTGCCATTCCAATACCGCGTTCGAGTATAAACAGGTGTTATTTTTGCGCCCCGAAACAATGGCTACCCTACGGGAAGTGAGGGAGGTAGGTGGTGAATGCTCTTAACATATCACGCAGCTGGCTGCGTGATATGCGTGGTGTAATGAACACCTAAGTTGGTGAAGACCTAAGTGCCTACCAAACCGTTTCGCTTTTATAGTGTTGGAGGGAAAATGTAAGGAACATTTTTGGTTTGTTTGAGCGTTTATCTGTGCTAGTTTGTAAATTTGTTGCGGCCTGTACCTGATTTCGTACAGTTTTATTATTTAAAAATTGTCTACTGTTTAGTGTTTATTTATTTACCTTAAGATAACTCATGTGCACTATGGTTTTAAAATTTACCTATTTAAGTAACTAATTCCAAATAATTTTGTCTTTTGTTACGCAAACAGCACAGCTTTACTTGGTGGTAAAATTCCTTTTCTGCGTAAGAGTCCGTCTGCGACCGGAACACGGCAGTGCAAACACACCCTGTGCTTACATTTTAGTGTTCCGTCAGTGGTCTGAAGTGTATAGAGAGCCAGTAGAATTACAGGCTGAGAGGAATTCCATCCTAGTCCTCAAAAGTGACAACGCAAAGACTGCAGCAGCCACTTGCCATCAAGTGGTCTGCAAATGTTGCGCAAAATGCAATCGTTTGTCACCTCAGTTTTGTAATAAAAATAGTGGAATAATTCGTCGGAGGTAGCCGTGGTAGCTCAGATGGTTAACGCTCGCTGTAATATAACAGAACGCGAGTAACCCAGGTTCGATCCCCGCCAGCACCAATAAAATTGTTAATTGCAATTTTAAGTGCTGATTTACCACGTGCTCGGCGGTGAAGAAAAACATCGTGAGGAAACCTGCATGTTTGAGGAATAAGATAAAAATATTTCTAAGACATGTAAAGTTCGCCAACACGCATTGGGGCAGCGTGACGGACACTTCCTTGCCCTAAAACCCTCTCAGAAATGAGGAGAGGCTTGTGCTCAGCAGTGGGACGTATATAGGCTGTAACATTACATTACATTTTTCCGCCTGATAGCAATCTGTTTAACCACAGTCTTATAATACTTTGAGTAATTATTTAGAAAATGCTGCTGCAGATATCATGTGTCACTTCTGTCATTAGTCTCTTACGACAACAATGGAATGATATTAAGTAGATTTTATACGCTTTCGCTGAATCGCGTTTGTTCCTAATTAATAAATAATATCACATTATAACAAAGAGTTCGACTCAGGTGGAAAAAAAGTGTAGGTAACTTTAAACGCGGACTTTACGTGTCCTTGCATTATTTTTATATTTTTTATTTCTTAGAGATGCAGAATTCCTTTTGATATATTTAAAAAAATCATCACATCAAATAAGAGTTAAAAATTTCGATTTTAAGTCAAACACTTTCATCGCCTCCGTTACATTTATTGGAAGTGTAACGTTGCGAAATGAACATCTCAGAAATTCCAATCTACATAAGTAGACGTGCCGTAACGGGTGTAAATTTTGTTCGATTTACAATATCTTACGTTACTTTACGATGTTTACAATCATCTCTAGTGGGTTTACGTTACTCGTAAAATAAGGTGTGTCATGTTCTGGTGACCTAAAGGAATCAACTTTCTGACTTTTTTCTTTCTCATAGTCAAATTCACTTATAGACATTACTACTGCGCCACACTGTATTTCTGAGAGCGATTAAATATATTTGACATGAGATTAACTATGTGTACGCACATTTTCAATGTCTTATAAACAGACATACAACCGATAGAACACCAAAGGCAATCTACCACTCGGTGATTTTGAAGTAAAGTAAACAAAACTGACTCTTTATTATTACTTTGGTTATGAAGAAGATGTGGCTGTCCATCTCCTGATTTAATTTTCCTATGTCATCATTTATCGCATGTTATTAATTTTTTTATAGTGTTGCTGTGACAAACGAGCACGTAGTCCACCTGATGGTTAGTGGAAGCTGTGACCGAAACAAATCTATATCTACCCTCCACTATGAATTATAGATATAGAGTAATGAATTATATTACGCCGCCACTACACGGCAATAAAGTATAAGATTCTTGTATTATTTCAACTAGTTTTTTTTTAAATGTAATGCTTTTCTTATTTTTTACTGTTTGCCAGTGATGATTTATTGATCTGAGACGTGGTCCTTTACTAATGGCCTTATGACTATAACCTTGCTCTGCTGAGCGATCTATGACGAGGACTATGTTTGAAGTTTCCCTGCGTGACAAACTTCGTAATGATGGCATCTGCAGTGAAACCAGATCAATCAATATAGCCTAAATAATCAGTAAGCTGAAGAACCGATAACCTAGGGAGAGAAAGTTTCTGGAGTTGCAGATTTGTACTAGCGAGCTAAGTTTTGGGGAGCTACTTCGATGGATGGATGTAAGTAGCTCAGGTACAGGTGTAGATCGAAAAGTAAGGTCCTTCCACTAGATGAAGTGACGAACTGATAAAACAACTGTGCGTTGTGGTATTCCATGAGGACACCCACATTCAACAGTGGACTTGTGATGGTCTGATATGATGATAAATATTTTGTATAAAAAATAACTGTTAAGCTAAACGCTTAAAAACCGATAACGAAGTAAACATTTCGAAAATAATTTTATTCGCTTACTGCATTATAAATTTATGACACGCAATCTTATGAAATGTGTGGCTCTTTACGAAGTAGCCCTCACAGTGTTTGCTTAAATTATAGTTATTTTAAGTGTATCCCAGGGATTGCTTGCGGCTTATTTCGACGCCCGGCAGTGTAAAATTACCACGCCAGTGGTTTTTTACTCTTACCTGTTCTTATAGAAGTGCCTCGGGCTAACTGTTACAAACCTTTAAATCATTTTATTGTCCTTTATAAGAACCTTTGTAATATTTCTTGTTTCCAATAATCGACAAACAAACCCCTTTTTTACAAACCCTTTATACCATTTCAACTCACTACTTTATAGAATTTCTGAGCATCACATTTTTATAACATTTAGATATGTATTAGTATATTATAAATAGTAGTAGTGTATAATTATTGTTAAAACACGTAAAGACATTAATTTATTCATTTATTAAATGATAGTACTCATTTTTGGAATTAAAAAACTTAAAATTAAAAATAAATTTTAAAAAGTTAAATCAAGTTGGTTTTTGTTGACGTTTATCGTCAAAGAGCTAAAGTATAAAATATTTTTTTGTTGTTTGAAGCCAGTTTTAGTTTTTATGTTTTTTAGTTCTTTAAGGTAAAGGCTAAAAAAGAATACTATTAAAAGTATTATTTTCAACTTTTAGAGTGGAGTAAGGAATATCGGTCTTAATATCGTCTAATTACTTATATGAAAAGTTTAATTCCCTATTTTGCTGATAGAATTTTTTTGGAAGTTTTACTTCAAATTTATAATAGACCACTCCTGAAGTAAAATATATTTTAATAAAACAACAATCATCAAAATCAGTTCACATTTGACGAAGGATTGCTCAACGTCTCGTCCTGTATCGATATTTCCTCCCCCGTGGTTCTTGCATGTGGGGAAGACTACAAAAATAACCAGAAAGACCACAATAACCTTCAGTGGATAGCGGTATATCATCTCGAATATTTTATTTTTATTTAATAAGGCTTACTAACTAAATACATATACCTTATGATATCACAATTTTAGAAAAATTCATTATACATATCTATTTAAATTAAAGATATACCCAACATTCTTATATAATAAAAGACGTTGTTTTACAGAATACATAATAGAAAATTAAAATGTGAATCCAATGTGCCAGATCTTACACAGAGAGAAACCATCGACAGATAATAAAAGATCTCCCATATCCGGTACTGCAGTCACTAATCCACTAGCCATGCGTGTGGCGATTACGATCGTTACGGGCTGATAAAAATGACAAAGGCATAAAATGTCATCATCATAGTGTTTTTTTATAGAAGAGGGGGCAAACGAGCATGCGGCTCACCTGATGTTAAGTGACTACCGCCGCCCATGATCAACCGCAACACCAGGGGAATTGCAGGTGCGTTGCCGGCTCTTTAGAAAGGAGTAAGCTCTTTTCTTGAAGGTCCCCAGGTTGTATCGGTCCAGAAAAATCGCCGGTGGTAAACTATTCCACAGAGAGGTTGTACGCGGAAGAAAATTTCTTTTGAAACGTACTGTGGTGGACCGCCAACCAGATGGTGTGGATGGTATCGGGACGTTTGCCGCGTAGTGCGTTCACGAAATTTGGCGGCTGGGATTAATCCGAACAATTCCTCAGAGCACTCTCCATGGTATATGCGAAATAAAATGCAAAGAGATGCAACATCTCTTCGCAGTGCCAGTGAATCGAGCCGATCGGAAAGCACTCGGTCGTCGACGATTCGAGCCGCTCTGCGCTGGATGCGGTCAAGTGGAAGGAGCTGGTACTTGGGAGCCCCAGCCCAGAGAAGGGAACAGTATTCCATGTGCGGCCGAACCCGCGCCTTGTAAAGTTGCAGGCGGTGTGTCGGCATGAAATACAGTCCCGCTCTGCTGAGCACGCCAAGCTTTTCAGAGGCCAATTTGGCCTTCTCTTCCAAGTGACCACGAAAGTGCACGTCACTCGATATGTCAACGCCGAGGATTCCGATACTGGCTGAGGCAACAAGGCGAGTGCCTTGAAACTGAGGATATACGACAAAGGGGTTCTTTTTAGCGGTTAACGCGCAAACTTGTGTCTGGGTTAAATTGTACTAGATTTAGTCGCCCCCAATCCGATACTCTTTTCAGCAAGGACTCGACTTCAGACACAAGTTTGTCTCGGCACTCGGAGATGTTTTCCCGAGAAATTTTGGCTCGGCCGATGTAAAGAGCATCACCAGTGCTGTCATCTGCATAGCAATGAATGTTACTGGTTTGCAACATATCATTGATAAGACAGCGTTGGCGATAGCACGCAGCCTTGTGGAACACCAGCATTAACAGGCTTGCAATCGGAGCTTGCACCGTCTACAACGACCTTGATGCTCCGATCTGCAAGAAAGCTGGTGATCCAATCGCACAATTTCTCGGGAAGCCCATAGGAAGGGAGCTTCGAAAGAAGCGCTTTGTGCCAAACCCGATCGAAGGCCTTCGCAATGTCCAAACTAACGGCCAATGCCTGCCTCTTGAACTCTACTGCCTCCGCGCATCTGTGAGTTAGGTAGACCAGAAGATCACCAGCTGACCGACCACGGCGAAAACCGTATTGGCGGTCACTAATCAGCTGGTGATCCTCAAGGTACCTCATGAGCTGGCAGTTTACAATGGACTCCATTGTTTTGGAGAACAAGGAAGTGATGGCGATAGGCCGGTAGTTGGACGGGTCTGAGCGGACGCCTTTTTTTAGGGATCGGGTGGACGAAAGCCGTCTTCCATGATTTTGGGACTACGCCTGGGGAGTAGGAACACCGGAAAAGATGCGTTAAAACCGGTGCTAACTCTGGAGCACACGTCCTCAGCACAATTGGGGGGGGGATTCCGTCAGGCCCACTCGACTTGTGGGAGAGGAGTGCCTTGCGAACCGAGCGCTGTGTAACTGCACTTCCGGCATGGAGCAATCACACCGCGGGATGGTCGGCAGCGTACTCCCCCAGTCATCGAGAGTCGAGTTGGAGTGTTTTGTTTTTTATTCCATTCGAAGTCAGATTAAGAGAAAAATATTTTATATTCGTTATATATATATATATATATATATATATATATATATATATATATATATATATATATAATATATAAGGTGAAAAAGTTTGGATGCAGTGACAATCTGATGAAACGACTGTTTTATTTTATCTCTTTACCTTGGACTTAGTGACTCCTGGTTTGTGGCAATTTATGGGAAATGCCTTTGTTCAGCCGTGCACACATTCAACCTGATGGTATGTGAATAATGAGACCCATATACACATTTACCCCCCGATTGATTGTAGCCAAGTTAGTCCTAAGTACAGATTGATATAATTAATACTTCTAAACTTTGCAACTTTTGTCTACAATTTCAACTAGCGCATATTAACTATGTTTGGGTTAATTGTTTACAAAACAAGACTATTCAAAGAAATAAAAAGGTGTTGACTATGTTAATCAAAAATTAAGTAATTTAACAGCAATATAAATATATAGCATATTTATAAAATTGTTTGGATCACAGCCTGACAATTACTAAAAAAAGTAAAAAAAGGCCCGAAAGGGCAGGTAAAGATTAAATTATCACAGCGGTGTTCCTCTAACAAGATTCTTGGAACGCTCGCCGCCTATCGTGATGTAAAGGCTAATCATGCGCAAGCGCGTGGCTTATCGATTAGAATTTATTAATTCATTGATTCATTACAGCCTATCAAAAGTCTGCTGCTAAATATAGACCTCCCAAAAGATATAATAGCTATATGCTATGCAATTTTATTTGCCATAGTTCATAGAATAGCAGGCGGGTCGACAAACGCATTTCTTTTATTACTTTGAGATTTTCTCCTATTTAATTTCCCTATATAGCATTTAACGTCGTGATACGCGGTAGTGGATTTTCTTACGCCGTCACTACACATTTTATTTCAAATAATTAGGGTCCACTATTGAATAAAGGCCTCCCGAAACATTGCCTTACAAGAGAGGGACATTTTCCACTGTTGCTAAGATAGGCAGTCGAGTTACATTTTATTTCCTAGTTATTACTAGAAAGACACAGACACACTTCTTGTTTGTATAAAGTATATAATATACTTGCAGAATGCCTTACGACTACAGCATTATTAAAATAACTGACGACATTCGCTTTGGAATGGATAACCGTCAAGGTACAGTGATGATGTTGCTGGATTTCAGCAATGTATTCAATGCTGTAAATCACGATATCCTAATTGGTGTACTGCATTCCACACTCCAATAGCAATTTCCTGGTTTCACAGTTACTTACATACACGCCAACGTGATCAGGTATAATACAGAAAGTCTTCATGGGTTGATACCTCTGACGTTTCACAAGGTGGCTTTTTATCTCCTCTCTTATTTGTACTTTTCATAATTCCATTACCTCCCAAATATCTTATCTCTACCACATGTATGCTGATGACCTCCAAATATATCCACCAATAACCGTAGAAGACCTGCCAAAAGCATTTTGCGATATAAACAAGGGCATAGTGCCTATTCTTGACTGAAGCCGATCTTATGGGTTAACAGTTCTGATATGTGCGGTAACGATTGCAAGTCGTATGACAACAACGAAATAGGTCCCTATCCTGCATTCAAATTTTATGAGTTGATAAAAAGAGTATATTGGATATTTCTTTTTATTTTACAAAATAATTTAACATTTTTGTCTTTTCCATTGTCGTCTCTTGTCTTGTCCCAAGGGACAAAATTTTATGATGGATCTTACAGAGCCGCCACGCGGTTAATTTGACTTTATATTTTCATTTATTATAATTTATTGCAATAACTATTCAAAGAATAGAGTCAATTTATTGAAATCACAAACAACATTCAATTATAACTACCGTGCGCTAATGGGAGCCGTGGTTCCTCTTGAGCAAAACGCTCTCTGGAAATTTCACAGTACGCAATCAACGCGGGTTCGATCCCCGCCGGCACCAATTACATTGTTTATTTCATTTTTAAGTGATGATTTACCACGTGCTCGGCGGCTAAGGAAAAATCGTGAAGAAACCTGTATGCTTGAGAAATAAGAAAAATATAATATTACGAAGACGTGTGAATTTCGCTAACACATATTGGCGTAGCGCGGTGGACACTTCCTTGCCCTAAAACCCTCTCAGATATGAGAGGAGGCGTATGCCAAGTTATGGGACGTATATGGGGTGTAAATATTACATTTAACTTGTTAAATTATTATTTTATCAAGCTCTTGATAAAATAATAAATTGCATAATATATTTTTCGAATCGAACTATAAATATTCTGAAAAAAAAAGAAACTTAATAATTTATAACTTAAAAGTACAATACTAATATATTAGGCTTATTTGCTATTTTAAGTGTTGATTGACGTGCTCGATGGTTAAGGAAATTTTCTAAAAAAGAAAACTTTTTTTATAGAATATAAGGGCCACGAACAAGCATATAGTCCATCTGGTGGTAAGTAGATGCTGTAGTCCGTAGACATCTAAATCCTCGATTACAAACCAAAATGCAGATACGTTGTCAACCTTGACAACTGGAATGGAATGCCTCGTTTTCAGTAAACTTAGCTGAATTCAAATAATTTTAAACAGTAAAACTAGTTACTACTTAGTTTTTAAAGTCAGGGACTTGTAAGTTATTTGAAATGGAATTACGCTTTTTACTATAGTCCTAAATATATAACCCTCTTAATTATTTGAGTGTCCTTAGGAATATAACAAGTCCAAGATATACTAGAATGCCGTCTAAATATATAAAATAAAAACCTACCCCTCTTTTCCCACCCTAAGAAGTTGAATATTTTTCCAAATTTATATGGGACCACTTCGGATAAGTATAACCTATTTAACAAAAAAACGGAATCATTCGGTATGTCTGAAATAATATACCTATGAAACCTAACCTATAAACCAATGAAATATAACATGTCAATTGGAAATGTTGCGATAAATTAGTGGAAGAGGATCAAATTATGTCATTCGAGTGTAGCATTATTAAGAATTTGGTGTTTATTTCTTATATTATTCCCTGTACTACATCGCTTTGAAAATATTTAATAATTTTCATACAAATATTTTCTCTATGTTTTACCTCTCTTTACAAATGTGGCAAATCAGCACTTAATATTGCAATTAACAACTCCAGTCAGGATCAAGCCCAGTTTTCCACGTACCATAAAATTTGAAGTCGGGCACTTATACTCTAAACTACTATGATTCTTTCTAGTTAATTGGCGTTGGACAAATTGCTTTGTTTTTTTTATGTTGATAGTAGTTACATTTATTGCTTTTTTATTTTCGCGATTTACATTCTATTTTTTCCCTTATCTGGTGCTTTTAAGACTAATTTTTGAGGCTTTTCGGTGATAACAATAAATTATAATATCATTATTTAGAAGGGCATTGTCTTACACTTAGCATCTCGTGGGTGTCGGAAGAGGCAATATGAGATAGGAGATAGCAGCATCATCCTAATATCAATCTAAAATAATAAAAACGGTCGATGCTAACCTTATGGTACATACTATGGTGGAAACCTATGATCTGTCGTGTACTTTTGATAGGTTGTAATGAGTTATGGATGAAAACTTAGTAACATACATAGTAGAAAAGAGAAGTACTAATAGTTATTACCATAATTTATATTGAAATTGACTGACGAGGAGTTATTTAATATTGTACGTTTGTTTCTTTTTTGTCAGGCTGGATCGGAGCCTCTTTTGCTGTAGGTGGTGTTGCAGTACCGGATGTGTTGCACCTTTGAAGCTGCCTCCATCACCGGTCTGGGTATTTTACGCCTAGTTTTAACGAGATCGTTATAACGGACGTCTAAAGATCATTGTTTACGCCTCTTACAATACTTTTCGATGTTATGGATCATGTATTCACCTACGCCACCACTACAGTTTTTGTTTACGAGTCTCGCTACAGCTTATTATGGACACCGATTTGCAGAATATATTAACTGAATTAGCACCATAATGGTGCAGAATAGCATATGGTGAGTGACGAGGACCGGAGTACTTCTTTCTGGTATAAAGGCATGATGGATGACATTAAAAATTAATTTATTTAAAAACTGATATTGCCCTTGGTACTTAGACACAAAAGAAAATCTTGCGTAGTTATCTAAGCTAAACTAATTTTAAAATCCAAATTTCAAATTCCTGACAACAGGAACCAAGAGATTGGTATTATCATATTATCATTTTATTTCGTGCATTTACAGTTGATAATCATAATTAAACAGCATCTTTTAAGAAATAGAGCCTTTCGATTCCTGCCGGCAGCTATGAAATTGTTTAAGTGGTTTGTTTGTTGTTGTTTAAGTTATTTTTAAGTGATTTTCCTTTCACTTGGCAATGAAGAAAACATCGTGAAAATTGCGTGTTTGAGAACTAAAAAAAAGTTCGAAGAAGTGTGAAGTTTGCCAAAATGCATCAGGGCAGCATAGCAAACACTTCCTTGCCCTTTAATCACTCGGTAAAATAAAATGGGGTCCTGTACCCATTAGTGGGACGTCGACGACAACGCTTTAACTTTATTTTTACACCAATAAGATAATCTTTTATTTGAAATAGAGCAACCGATTTTTTAAAGAGTATGGATGATAAAAGAGCACATAGCCTACCTGTAATTAATTGGATGTTATGGTCCATTGATACCTACATCTATCCTCGAAAAAGTATCAAAATGCAGACGCGCTGTCATCCCTGAGGACTATGGTGTGCTTTGTTTCCATTAAAAAGGACTCCGGTTCTCTTCACTCACCATACGAAACCCAGCATTACTTACACGCTGTTACTCTGTTAGAACGCAGTTTTTACCAACGGCATTACGTGCTTTCCGAGGTACGGGAGGTGAGACACCGCCAACTTTCTGACTCCGGGCACCTACTGAGAATTTCTTGACAAAAAACTCAATAATTTATTTTTTGGCCGGACCCGGGATTTGAACCCAGGACATCATGATTAGCAGTCGCACTACTACAACCACTAGACCAACAAGGCAGTAGTAGTTCACGTAGAGCGTTGGCTACTCCTTGGGCTAAATACCTTGCCCGTCGGGAGACCTCGACATAATGACTTATTCGACAACATTACCAAGCCAGCATTAGCTTTAAATGGTTCATCGCAACATTGGAATAACACTACTAAATAAGAAAAGTATATTACTGCTTTTGCTAAACCAAAATAAAAAAAATTGTCAAAAACAAAACAAAAGCTTTAAACATTATTTTTAAATGCCAATCCAATCAGATTTTATTTCATAAATGTTCAGATCAAATACGAAGCAAAGACAATTGTGTCTCCGATTATACTTACGGACCTGTTGCTTCAAGAGATGCGCACTTTAGATCGTACAATACCTACCTTACGTCCGCTCTAAAAGAGCACTAATTAGATCAGAATTACTGCCCTATGAAAACTTTTTTTTAAACTATTTTTTCGTTTTAAACAAAACCAAAGACACTATGAAATAGATAATAGTATCAAAGACAAAGATATGCTCTTTTAATTTAAACCATAACCTGGCAATGTTTCTTAGAAAAAAAAAAAGAAATCACTCTGAACTTTCGGCGATCCACGTGTCGCTTTGATGAAGGTGCTCCGTCTTTTTTTTTTATAGAATTTTATATTTGTGTCTAGACTAAAAACGAAAGTATTATACTTTTTTATATTCCTTGTAATATAGTAAACACGTAGATATATAATTTGTGGTATAAAAAGTGAAAAGTAAATTGCCAAAAGTACTTCAATATCCGGAAGGCCCATTTTGGCGGTTGGGTCATAAATGTGTTATTTTTCAAATTCTCATTTATATTTAGTGTAAAATGTAAGTAAAAATAGTTTTCTTATATATTTCAAAAAACTTGACGTTGTATTTATTTCAAATTCACACAAAACTATTTTTGAAATATTGTTCGAAATGTCATACAGATAAAATATTATTATTTTTTTTTCATTTTTTAATATTTTAATATTTTGGTATGAGTAACGAATAGAAACACATAAAACATAAAAATATACATATTTCCAAACATTTTAATATAAATTTCTCAAAAAACAAAAGTGTAGAATTCAAAAATTTGAATTCAAATTCAAATTTTGTCACTAAAATTGAAGTATATACTACTACTATGCTATACAGGGTATTTTATGTATTTTATTACAATTTCTAGCAACCAAAAATAATTTTATTCGATAGTTTATACATTCAACAAG
Source organism: Parnassius apollo (assembly GCA_907164705.1). Classification (NCBI taxonomy): domain Eukaryota; kingdom Metazoa; phylum Arthropoda; class Insecta; order Lepidoptera; family Papilionidae; genus Parnassius; species Parnassius apollo. The sequence goes on along the minus strand of CAJQZP010001296.1, from coordinate 118,244 downwards.
AAACCCTGTCAGTTTTATCCATAAATATTGTCTCAAAGTGAAAATATAGCAAAATTTGCAATATAGCAAAAAATTTTCTAACTTACAAATTTTCCCACCATTAAGGTCCCGAGCGAACGGGAGTATTACATGTCGCGCGCTGTCAGAGCGTACATATTAAACTTAGGGTAGTTCAAGAATATTCTCTGCAAATAACTTATCTTAGAAGCTTTATCATTTACGTGAACTCTATAATAACAAAATTTATTAATATCATTTCAAAGACTTCCCAGCGCAGAATTGATAAAATCTTCAAGTTTTTAAATGAAGAGTCTGACGAGTATGTTTACCTTTGACAAATAGTCTGACTAGGTAAATCAAACTTCAATCGAGAAGTCAATGGACGGATTCAACTACGCTAGGTAGCGTTAGGGAAATTACGACACATGTTCTTGGCAGGTATATACCCCAAAACTTGCAAACGAGGTTGTACAATCAGTTCGTGCTACTAGTGATGTCTTATGGATCTGCGACTTGGTCCTTCACTGCTGGCCCTATGAGAACACTTAAGATCACTCAGCGGGCTATGGAGAGGACTATGCTCGGGTTTTTCTGTTTGATAAACGTAGAAATGAGGGTATCCGCAGTAGAACCAGAGTGACTGACAGAGCCCAACGGATTAATAAGCTGAAGCGGTAGTGTGCCAGCCATATAGCTAGAAAAATCAACTACCCACCGGTAGCCTCGTACCAGTAGGCGAATTGAGGACGACTTCTTTCTAAATAGAATGCCTAATTACTTGGTAAGACATACAGGAAGTCAATGGATGCATGTGGCGTTCCTTGATGGAGGCCTATACCCAGCAGTGGACCTGTGAAAGGTTGTACTGATGATGATGTGTTATTAATATTATTTATGCTCCCATGTGCCGTAAGGCATAAGATTTTTCTGGAATTTATCATTGTCGCCTTTAACGATACCTACATGGATTTTCTCACTATTATTAATGACTTTAATAACCACGCCAGATTTCTACTTCCTTTTATATCCAAGACCTCATAAAACGGCGGATACTTTGTTTCGGTCAAGTAATCAGTTTGAACTAATAGCTGTAGCTTAACCTTACTGAATCCTATATCCTATATCTTTAAACGAGCAACTCTTGTATATATATTCGGAATCTCGGAAACGGCTCCAACGATTTTCATAAAATTTAGTGTCCAGAGAGTTTCGGGGGCAATAAATCGATCTAGCTAGGGTTTATTTTTAGAAAATGTCCCTTTGTCCGTGTTTTCAGGCAATAAAAAAACTGCTATAATATAAGAAGGTAAATTTTGACAGGTTACTAACGATCATAATAGCTCAGATGGGATGTTGTTCGGGCGTGATATCGGTGTTCCGTGGTTCGCGTCTCGTCTTGAGGCTGACTTTTTTCCTTTTTTTTTCTAATTTTTCATATTTTTAATCTAATTGCACTCATGATTTTTATTACCAGTTTAGTTTTTTCTTTCATGTAATTTGTATATAAATGTAACTTAAAAAAAAAACCGAGCAAAGCTCGGTCATCCGGGTACTGTCCGGGTAAAGAAATGTGGGTAAAGATGAAAAATTGTGAAAAAAAGTTTGAATACAAATGTTGTAACGATCTCCCACAAACATTACGAGCCATAACAAATTAGAATAGTTTATAGACAAAATACAAAGAATATTTAGTGCGCAAAAATGTCATAAATATAAAAATTTCTGCCGGGACTGTGTCCCACTCCCATTATTATGTAACTTACATTTAGTATAATTAGTCAGAATAAATCAAACACTGCACGTTGCTCTGGTTTTCTTACTTACCTCATTCAGTTGGCGTTTCCAATTTAAGGAACTATCAAGGTAAACACCAAGATTTTTGACATTTTCAAAGTAAGGGATCACAACCCCATCGAATACAACAGGTGGTATGGAAAACCAGTCAATTCTTGAGATAAAGCTCTGACTACCAAAAATGATAGCCTGTGACTTTTTAGGATTGACATTTAGGCCATATGATTGACTCCACTCATGAATCATATTTAAGTCATTGTTTAATGTAGCGATTGCATTTGGCAAATTCTCAAGAGTTGACTGGGTGTAAATCTGGACATCATCCGCATACATGTGGTAGAGAGAAGAAATTTTATGAGTAATTGAATTAATGAAAATGGAAAAGAGTAAAGGTGACAACACGCCACCCTGCGGCACGCTTGCAGTAATATCACACCAAGATGAGTGAGTTTCATCAACATGAATACACTGCCGACGGCCACAGAGGTAACTTTGAAACCAGTCAATTACTGATGGAGATATGTTAAGGGAATACAACTGACTCAACAGTATATCGAAATCAACAGTATTGAACGCATTGCTGAAATCTAGCAAGGTCATGACTGTGAGTTGTATATTATCCATACCCCACCGTATGTCATCAGTAACTTTAATTAAGGCAGTAGCCGTACAATGACCGTACAATTTATTATAGTTATCGCGTGTACTGTGCATATCCTTGTCGCTCTTATTCTGTAAAAAAATGCATGCATATCGAGGAGTATCGAAATGAACGTAAGAAAAGACATCCTTAAAACCTTTTTATCTGAAATCAATATACAAGCTTTCGCTTTGTTGAAAATATTCAAGTTTTGAGACATTATTCTTACTAATTGACGGCTGCGTCGTGCGCGTGTGACTTTTGAAGAATATATTGTTCGTGATACTTTTTCAATATGTAAAAACGGAACAAATAACGATTATTTAAGGTATGGTATGGTATGTCTTAAAGTCTACGAGTTAATCAACTTAGGTGCCGAAATAATTAATTTTATCGTGGGATTGTCTTAACCCTTAATAAGGCGCATGAAAAAAATCACAAAATTAGTCGTATGGGGTCTCTATTGATCCCAAGTAAATAGTTAAAAATAACAGAACAAAGTATGTTTTATCAAAAGTATAAATTTTTGTTTGTTATAATCAATTTTAGTAACTGAAAACATATATAATAAATAACAAAACTTTTAATCTCTCTTTAAGCTACGCATTTTTCATCAAAGTTTGGATCAAAGTTAAAAAAATTAATCCGATTTATCTACAGATTCTTCAATTCTGTATCCGACGCACCTATATACCCTAAAGTGTTGTTAACAAATATATTTACCACACTTTTTGGCATTTGCCGATTTTTCGTTGAAGAAAGCACAGCACTTTATTGAATTAGATGTTTCTGGTGATCTTCTACAAGTGCTACTGCTAATTTTTTAAAAAAATATACCTTAATTTATGTGAGTGTTACTCTCAGTATACAGCATTATGCATTACCAGAACCAGCAATATATTGCTTCATCGTCGAACATATTTACCAGTTATAATAGTACGTCTTTTGCGATTCGTCTCAAAACTGCAAACTAAAAAAAATTAAAATTTAATAAAAATAAAGACGTAAAAAGGTAAAATAAATATGCAGCATAACAATACACAAATACTAATAGAAACAAATAACAATATACGAATACATACTTAGTAAAACTACAAAAATTAAAACTTATCTCCGTCAAAAAGTGTTACGTAAGTGATCGCACGGGGTTAGTACCAAAAAGAGTAGCGACATCTGCGTACGCGTGGATGTTTTGGCCACGGCTAATTTGCTTATTCCGCGGGGAGTTAGAAAGGAGCGAGTGTGCTTCAAACATTCTAAGAAAATATTTTTCCAATTTTAAATTTTCCTAAGCCCACGTGCCTAATTAAGGGTTAACACGGTGCACGGTGAAGTGCAATTTTGTATGGCATACAAATGATTTTTCTGAGTATGCATGTGTTCTTGTGCTATTTAGGTAAGTAACTGTACCATTACATGAGAAAATAATAAAGTGAGAGAAAAATTTTCTGAGTATGCATGTTTGTTCTTGTGCTATTTAGGTAAGTAACTACCATTACATGAGAAAATAATAAAGTGAGAGAAAATTTTTCTGAGTATGCATGTTTGTTCTTGTGCTATTTAGGTAAGTAACTGTACCATTACATGAGAAAATAATAAAGTGAGAGAAAATTTTTAAAAAGTACTAATTAACCACGAGCTTTGCGTGCAGTAAAACTGACACCCTAGTTATATCGCCATCAATCGAAAACTATTAAATTTTTCAGACGTTTTCCTTAGTGAATCCTCACCACCGCAATATGAGTGGAGTGATGAGTTTTCTTACGCCACCACCACGCGTCATGTAGTGATTTAAATATGAATTTCAAGAGAGTAATATAATATATTTTGAATTAATTGTCTTAATATTTTATAATTTATAAATGGTTCGTTGTTTGTTAGTTGTTTATTGCAATAATTTATAACAAAACAACACATAGCAATATAACTTCTAATAATAGAATTATTAGCTTTTTACATTCTTTCAAAAGATGTTTCTCATTTATCTTATTCTTATTTCATTATAAAGTATTGTAATTGATGTGTACCGTCGCTCGTGTCTTCTTAAATAATAAAGCCAACTGGAGATTATTCGGAGCGTGAAGTTCACGGTAATTTGCGGAATCACTCCCGGACCGCTCTTCCGTTTCCTATAGAACCAGACGTCTGGAAAATATTAACTACATTTATTAGAATATTTTAAGTTTTTCTGCAGTTTACTACTACAGTTAGGAAATTAAAAATTTACATTTTCATTTCCAAATAATAAGCCAAAAAACTAAAGCCCTTTATCAATTATAATTCTAAAAACCGAATGCAGACTAAACCAAAAATATTACAAATTCTGACGTAATATAAATAAAAATTTTGCCCCTTTTTAAGAAAATTCTAGTTATTTTAAAAATAAATTAAAGGTACCAATTAAAAAGCTAATGAGGCAAAATCAGCAGAGTCAATTAGCAAACAGAGTTGATCGAATGACCTTCCATCACCTATGCAGCAATTATATTTTATAATAATATAAATTATGAAATATAGAAGTGTAAAAAAACCGTTTCGGGAATAGATGTTTAAAAAAGTATTTATTATGTATATGAGCCTTTAACCAAGCCACCAAGTCATGCAAAAAGGCATTACTGCAAGCCAGTTTCGAGTGCATTACACGCATCGGTACAAAGCTCTCGGTCAAACCATCTGGCAGTAGAGACCAAAAAGTCTCTCGCCAAAGCGGTCGAGACAAACTTTTGTCGGTCTACACTGTCTCCGCTGGTAAAACCAGATGGCTCACTGACGCGTGCGCCTAAGGGATAAGAGGACTTATTTGCTTTTCTTTTTGCTCGCAATTTGCGTCGGGACAGTAGCAACAGCGTACCATCCCAATCACCTCACTGCGGTACCTCTATGTCAGAAGTCCGTATCACCAACAAGTAGGTTCTTAAAACCTTGCGGAGTCTAGACGTGAACTAAGCTAATGGTGCCGATGGTGTACCAGATATAAATCTAAAGCTCTGTGCACCTGAGTTTTCTCTTATGTTGACGTGCTTGTTGCGCCTCTCATTGAAGACTGGAATAGTGCCCAAATCTTCGAAGGTGTTTAATGTGCAGCGTGTGCTGTGCCTAGAAAAGCCGTACCGTACCCTGCCAGCTATCGGTTAATTTCATTACCTCCATACACTACAAGATGATGGAGGGTATATTAAACGCCCGCTTAATGGCATACCTAGAACATAATGACCTCCTTAGTGACCGGCATACGGATTTCGCTGAAATCTATACGGTCCGCTAGAGATCTAGCGTATGCCACACACGTATGAGCGAGACACTCGAAAACAGTGGGGAAGCACTTTCTGTTTTCCTGGATGTCTCGAAGACCTCTGACAGCGTTTGGCGGGCTTTCCTTTTGGGCAAGCTTTCAGCGTACGGCTTATCCCCAGGTCTTATTGCTGGGGTAAAGGACTCTCTGAGTGAACGGTTCATCGTCGATGGCTGCACATCCGATCCTGTGGTTATTAACGCCGATGTTCCTCGTGGGTTCGTTCTCTCCGCATTTCTCTTCCTGTTGCATATTAATAATCTGCTTATGCCCAGTATCTACACATGTATGCAGACGATAGCACAGTTGTGGAGAGATACCAACCAAGTACTGGGGGCGGTCGGGATCAAATTCAGTCAGAAAGAGATGCTATGGTTGAGCGTGTGAATCTTACACTACAGGCAGTGTCCAAATGGGGTGTTACCAATATCGTGAGATTCAACGCCTCCGAACACAAGCGTGTCTTTTCACCGCTAAAAGGAACCCGCTTACACTGGCTCCTACTTTCCGGAATGTACACTTAGAGTACACTGAACGCCTTTAGTTGTTAGGGCGTCAACTATTGGCAGTTTATTGAGACCGAAGCCAAAGCAGCTGCAAGAAAACTTGGTGTTCTTACAAGGGTGGGGCCTTACTTCACGCTGGGGCAGCTATTTATCTTATACAAAGCGCAAGTCCGATCGTGCATGGAGTACTGCTGTCACATATGGGCTGGTTCTGCAAAATGTCACCTGGCGCCGTTTGACACAGTAGAAAGATGTGCTAAGAGGCTCATTGGTGACCTTGATTTGGTTGAAACCAATCTTGCCAGCCTCGAGTACAGGTGCAGAATAGCCAGTATTCAATATACATTTTGGTGAATGTGAGCATGAATTGCACGCTTTAATTCCTCCCTCTCCTTTTCAACATCGGACGATCAGGTGGTGGGCAGCTCTTCACTCCTTTGTTTTCGATATTCCATCCATCAGATCCAAGCAAATTTGCTTCGACTTTTTTATTGCTTACAGCAAAGGAGTGGAATAATTTGCCGGCGTCTATCTTTAAGGCACTAGTGAATAGGCTTTTGTTACGCTAAGATAGTGCGATTTATCATCTATAGCTTCGTCACCAATTACCACCAGGTGTGATTGTGGTCAAACACTGGCTAATATAAGTTACAAAAATGTTATGCAAATGTGGATCTAAATAAAAGTAAAAATTAAAAGTTTATTTTACCTTATAAATTATAATGGATATAGAAAATAAGAATTAACACAGCAGTATGGAAATAGATACAATAATGATAAAATAATTTCTTTGTTATACGAAAATAATAAATTAATGCATACTGTAATTCATTCATGGTAACAAGAATAATAGAAAATTGCCAGTACTCGCGTACGGCAGAAATTATAATAAGCTATCAGTAATATTTTATTCAAATTTTATGTAAAGCAGTACACAAGAATAAAAAATACACTCACCATATGAAACACAGCTGCTTTCTCGGTCAAACCGACCCATTCGTACCACAACCTTATTAAAGATTCTGCATCGCTGTACCACGTAAAAATATAAGAAAATGGAATACAGTACGCAATCGCTTTCATTAATATTAGTTTTTTTTTTGTATGATAATAATGTTCTTCAGACCGAATTTCTATTATGGAGGCCAGTCTCAACGGAGATTAGCTATCTGTGTAAAAACAGGACTATTATCATCATCATCTTCATTCATTCACAGCCGATTTAAATCGCTGAATATACATCTCTGTCTGATGGTTTTGGCAAATATGATGGATGGTTACGCGGAAATGATTTTTGTATTTTAATTTTGTTCGAGGGTATATTTTCCAAGTGTTTATCCTTCCTTTGACCTCATGTCCCTTTCGTACACACTGAAAGGGGAAAGGGGGTGGGAGGGGTCTAGAAGGTGACGCGATTCTTTCGACCAATGAGACGCGCGCCCGACCGAGGTGCATTGGTGGGAAAGCCGAGGCAATAAAGGCTCGCACGCTGCCCTCGAGCGGCCTCTTGCCTTCGCGTCGCTAGTCTGAACCGCACCACCTGGGGCAGTCGCGCCCCAGAAGTAACCGTCTCACATAGTGTGAGATATCGTCGCGCTTCGCCTCTTTCTTCGTACCGCCTGGATCGCATCTCTGGGGCACCCCAGAAGAAACCACCTTACGTCGCATCACCGCAACGGAAGCGTCGTCCGCCGCATCAGAATCACACCCCGATAAGTGTGTTTTCCAAGTATAATGTACTTGAGCTTTTGTTCATTAACTAACCCGTCCCATTTTGTTTCTCCTAATGTGCTCAAGTAGAATTCCATCCTAACCTTGGCAAGCAATAGATTTGGAAGAGCGAGTGCATTGTCCGAAGTTGCCGCGTGTCAAGTCCGCCATCTTGTTGAGGCATAAGAAGCCAACCGCGTATACAGTCCACCTAGTATAACATCTCGCACAATAGGGTCAAGGCTTGACCTGGGAATCGAACTCGGGAACCCCTAGGCCCGCCGCCGATCCAATGGATATCCCCCTTGGATATCCATCACATTTACCACGCTAGGCTTAGCTTAGCTGGTTGTCAAGTGCACTTTTCTTATTTCATAGTTGTTATTAAAAAGAAATTGCTGCCAAAGATTTCTTTCTCTTTGTCAACACGACCCACGTCACGATATGGGCTAGTGAATACTTCTACACGTATGTTGAGAGAAAAGAAAGAGAAATGGAATAGGACAGTAACTAAATGGTACCTTAGAGAAAACAGAAAAAGAAGAAGACAGACATAGCGTCGGGAATATAATGTTAAGAAAGTAGCAGTCCCAGAATGGTCACGTACAACAAAGGGCAGAAACAAGTGAAAAGCCTTAGAGGAGGCCTTTGCCGAAAGACAACTCGTTATGAGGGTAAACGACCCGAATTCTGAGAAAATGATTTAGATAGTTAATTTGTTTCCTTACCTCTATTTTCAACTGTTAGATAATTATTTTGTCAATAAGTTTAAACCAACAGCAATAAAGGCTTATTTTTTTATTTATAATTTAAGTCATCCTTGTGTCATATTAAACCAATTTTAGTAACCGTAAGTATTTAATATTTTATATAACCCTTAGAATGAAAACTTTCAACATTGAATCATTAAAAAAACATTTATTTTACGCAACTTGTATTTTACACATAATTCCATTTTGTTTAAGGATTCCCATATTAGTCGAACCCTATAATTAAACCGTACATTCAAGCCGCAAATAATGGGCATTGTTAATAGACCTACTCGTGTTATTTATTCACGTCACGGGCAGGTTTCAAAAACATTAAAATTACTGCGTAATTCAATGAGATATATAATTGGATTCCATTTTAAAATAAGGGTAACAAACGGGCACACAGTCCACCTGATAGTAAATACCACCCCTTACTTCTATAATCGATTAAGAAACAAAATGTTAATGCGTTTTTTTACTTGTGCGGACTGGGATGATTTGCCATGTTAACAGTAAAAACGTCGTTTTTATAGAATAAGAGTAACAAATGAGCATACAGTCCACGTGATACTGAGAGAATGCTATGGCCCATATACATATACATCTTTCCTCGATTAAGGATCAAAATTCAGATGCGTTGCCACCCTAAGGACTAAGATGGAATGCATGGTTTCAAGAAAATGATTTCTGTTTCTGTACAGACCATACGATATAAAGCAGTATTATACTGTTGTTTATTCTGTTATTAAAATTAAAATTAAACATGCTTCAGCTTACAATTGTAATACCCTTTAAAATATCATCAAAGAAGAAACAGTGTTTAAGTTAAAGTTAATATAAACGTTCTTTATTTCAGCAGGTCATGTATCGAATAAAATTGTTTTTTCCAAAAGCCACTTTAATAATTTTTTACCTTAAGCGGTTATAATTTATTTGCCTTCTTTCCTTTGGAATTTTGTTAAAAAGTTGAATAGCCATGTTATAACAATATTTTGAGTACAGACTTGTTTTAAATGAGGGAAAAATATTTTTTATAGGTTTCTGGTACTATATACTACCTTTGAGTTTCGTAGAAAATGAGGATCCTATTTTACGAATATTGAAAGTTCAAAAATTTGCTTGAAGTTTAGATTAAGAACTCCAAATTTTTTAAATAGAGATTTGCAAAGAAACGAGTGGCCTCAATGGTGGAACATTACTTTTATACAAGGTTTTGCGCTATAAAAGTACCGTTTGTGTCTGCCCAGATATGAGACCATATCTTAATACAGGAGCAACATATGCATGATACATAATAGAAGTTTTTCTTGACGAGATTGAAGCTAGCCTTCGCAGAGCAAAATTAAATTTAAATATTTTGGAACTGACTTTATCTTTGCGATCTTTCTAATTTCAATGTTTGTCCAAACTAATACCTAAAGGTGTGGTGGTTTAATTTTGAGTTTGCTTCTTTACAGTACCTAAACTATTTATATTGCCAACCCAAGTAACACATCAAAGCAGTAAAACGGCCGACTTACAGCATTTATGTTACGTTTTCGAATTAGAGTTAGTTCTACTGTAGCATAATTTTTTTACGGCTTTAGATCCTAAATATTTCCACGATAGTTGTTTAATTGCATTACAGGAGCATTGCATTAGCGTTATTAGGGTTAAAGAAGGTAAGAATTGTATTAAAGAAGCATTATTATTGTCTATGAAGTGTCTATGTAATATTTTTTTCAGGAGAGGGGGCAAACGAGCATACGGTTCATAAGGTTGCATAAGTGATTACCGCCGCAAATGAACAACTGCAACATCAGGGGGAATTGCAGTTGCGCTGCCGGCCACTTAAAAAGAAGTAGGCTCTTTTCTTGAAGGTCCCTAAGTCGTATCGGTCCGGAAAATCTTTGGTGGTAGTCGATTCCGCAAGAAAGTTGAGCGAGGAAGAAAACCTCTTTTAAATCGCACAGTGGTGGACCGCCAGTCATGGAGACTGTATGGGTGGTATCGCGAGTTTTGTTGCGATGTGCGATGGTGAAATTGTGCGGCTGGCATTAGTCTAAACAATTCATTAGAGCACTCCCCGTGGTAAATGCGATAAAATACGCAAAGAGATGCAACATCCCTTCGCAGTTTCAGTGAGTCAAGCCGATATTTGATGGCATGAAATAACAAAACGGTCAAAAACTTTATAAATTTTGTTTTGATGTAACATATATGGTTGCGTCTCACTCACTCAGCTTTGACCGTTTTCCTTCGTCCATATATTATATTTCAAGAAAAATTTACAGTTAAATTACGACGTTAATTGTATCACAACATTAATACCGCGTAAGAGAGACGTTTTTGCAATGATGTAGTGTTTATTTAAGTTCTAACTTTGAAGATTTAAATAGCTCCTAGTCTAAGGCTTTTGTAATGCAATTAACATCTTCATTATCAATAATATTGCTATTATAGTGCTTTTGTAATGTGATTGGCTACTTCATAGACAATAATAATGCTTCTTTAATACAATTTATACCTTCTTTAACCTTAATAATGCTAATGTAATGCCCCTGTAATGCAATTAAACAACTATTGTGGACCTATTTAGGATCTAAAGCCGTAAAAAATTTATGCTACAGTAGAACTAACTCTAATTCGAAAACGTAACAGAAATGCTGTAAGTCGGCCGTTTTACTGCTTTGATGTGTTACTTGGGTTGGCAATATAAATAGTTTAGGTACTGTAAAGAAGCAAACTCAAAATTAAACCACCACACCTTTAGGTATTAGTTTGGACAAACATTGAAATTAGAAAGATCGCAAAGATAAAGTCAGTTCCAAAATATTTAAATTTAATTTTGCTCTGCGAAGGCTAGCTTCAATCTCGTCAAGAAAACTTCTATTATGTATCATGCATATGTTGCTCCTGTATTAAGATATGGTCTCATATCTGGGCAGACACAAACGGTACTTTTAAAGCGCAAAACGTTGTATAAAAGTAATATTCCACCTTTGAGGCCACTCGTTTCTTGCAAATCTCTATTTAAAAAAATTTGGAGTTCTTAATCTAAACTTCAAGCAAATTTTTGAACTTTCAATATTCGTAAAATAGGATCCTCATTTTCTACGAAACTCAAAGGTAGTATATAGTACCAGAAACCTATAAAAAATATTTTGCCCTCATTTAAAACAAGTTTGTACTCAAAATATTGTTATAACATGGCTATTCAACTTTTTAACAAAATTCCAAAAGAAAGAAGGCAAATAAATTATAACCGCTTAAGGTAAAAAATTATTAAAGTGGCTTTTGAAAAAAAACAATTTTATTCGATACATGACCTGCTGAAATAAAGAACGTTTATATTAACTTTAACTTAAACACTGTTTCTTCTTTGATGATATTTTAAAGGGTATTACAATTGTAAGCTGAAGCATGTTTAATTTTAATTTTAATACCAGAGTAAAACAACAGTATAATACTGCTTTATATCGTATGGTCTGTACAGAAACAGAAATCTTTTTCTTGAAACCAGGCTTATTTATGATTCTGCATTAGAGCACGAGGGGGACGGAGCGTTGACTTCATTAGACGAGACCTCTCCAACTTAACGTTTAGGTTCAGTGTGCCTCTAAACATTCGGTGATCGCTGCCAGTTTTCACCCTTGCGATCACTGAGACATCACTGAACAGTTGGCGTCTGGTCGTCATAATTAAGTCAATCTCATTTTTTGTCGAACCGTCGGGGCTCGACCCGGTCCACTTCCTGTGGGGCCGCTTCTAGAAGAAAGAGTTCATCATAAAGGGTACCTCTTTCTCCATAAAGTCGGCCAGCTGCTGGCCCCTTCGATATCGTTGCCCTATTCCAAATTTCCCTAACTTCAGCTCACCGTTTTCTCTTGTGCCTAGTTTTGGGTTGAAGTCTCCCATCAACACTGTGTAGTGGGTTTTGGAGGAATTCATGGCTCTAGAAATATCCTCATACATTTGAGGGCGTGGCTTAGCCCTTTGTCGGTAAAGCTCGCGGACGACTGAGATGAAATTGACGCAATTACTTCATATGCGCAAATTGTGAGATAGCTATATCTAGCACGCATTTGGAAATAAACTAAGAGAAAACTTGGTTTTGGTTAAGAAAATGGTGTATGTGAACTTAGATATGGTTATTTACTATGCTTTATAAATAATTAAATTAATTTATTCGTAAAAATATTGTGGTTAGATGGAAAATTGTAACTAATTAGAGCCCAGTTTACATTTTATTTAATCAAGGAATTAACATGATATCTCGTTCTCATTTTATGTAACCCAAAGTTATAATATGGTCAAAAGTCATATACAAAACGTTTTGTTTGTAACCTATGAAATTTAAATAAATATGTGAAATAGAAAAACGACCAAATTTCGAGGTATATCGTGTCGTGATAACTCAGGCTAACCGCTCGCTGTAAATTTCACAGTACGCGAAAAACCCGGGTTTGATCACCGTTAGTAACAATAACATTGTTAATAGCAATTTAAAGTGCTTATTTATCATGTACTAGGTGGTGAAGGGGGTGCTAAAAATCTCCGGTGGAGGTTCGGTTGCCACCTACGACGACTCGACCTGGCAACATTTAACGCACGCACCCTGAGGACTGACGAGAAGATCCTGGAGCTGGAAGAAGAGATAGACAAGTTGCGCTGGAATATTATAGGATTATCCGAGGTCCGAAGAGAGGGGGAGGACACGGTGATTCTCGAATCCGACAACTTGTTCTATCACCGGGAGGGCGACCATCTGTCCCAAGAAGGTGTCGGATTTATCGTCCACAGGTCTCTCAACAACAACGTTGTAAAGATTGGCAGTGTGGCGACGAGGGTCGCTTATCTGATACTCAGAATCACCAAACGGTATTCGCTGAAGGTCATACAGGTTTACGCACCAGCCTCGGCACATCCCGATGAGGAGGTGGAGGTGGAAATGTATAAGGATATTTCCAAAGCCATGCATTCCTCCAAAACCCACTACACGGTGTTGATGGGAGACTTCAACGCAAAACTAGGCACAAGAGAAAACGGTGAGCTGAAGTTAGGGAAATTTGGAATAGGGCAACGATATCGAAGGGGCCAGCAGCTGGCCGACTTTATGGAGAAAGAGGTACCCTTTATGATGAACTCTTTCTTCTAGAAGCGGCCCCACAGGAAGTGGACCGGGTCGAGCCCCGACGATTCGACAAAAAATGAGATTGACTTGACCAGACGCCAACTGTTCAGTGATGTCTCAATGATCGCAAGGGTGAAAACTGGCAGCGATCACCGAATGTTTAGAGGCACACTGAACCTAAACGTTAAGTTGGAGAAATCTCGTCTAATGAAGTCAACGCTCCGTCCCCCTCGTGCTCTAATCCAGAATCCCGAAAACTTTCAGCTCGAGTTACGTAACCGCTTTCAATGCCTACAAGATTGCAATGCAGTGGACGTGAAGTTCTGCAAGACGCGCCACAGAAGAACACAAAAACTCTCCGATCACACTCTTAATCTCAAGCCTGTTAGACGGTAGATGCTACTGCAATCGTCAACAGATTTGACAGCATACAGGCAACTGAACAGACAGATCTCCAAATGCATGCGGCGAGACTTACGCAACTTTAATACTGCTCGTATTAAAGAAGCGATCGAGCGGAACCAGGGCTTCAAAGTCTTTGCCAGAGATCTGTCTGCCAGTAAGAGCCAACTGACAAAGCTGAAGACTGAGTGTGGCAGCATCATTTCCGGGACACCTGAGATTTTGAGTGAGATTGAGAGGTTCTATGGGCAGCTGTACACATCATCGTTGGAGCCACACGCAAGTGTGAGTAACAATCCAAGAGCAAGTCTTATCCGACACTATTCCGATGATATCCCGGACGTCAGTCTAAGCGAGATAAGAATGGCTCTCCAGCACCTTAAAAACGGCAGGGCCCCAGGCGAGGGTGGAATTACAGCGGAGCTTCTGAAAGCAGGTGGAACACCGGTACTTGAAGTCCTTCAGAAGCTCTTCAGTTCCGTTCTCCATGATGGCACTACTCCAGAGACGTGGAGCAGAAGTGCGGTGGTCTTGTTCTATAAGAAAGGCGACAACGCTCTCTTGAGGAACTACAGACCGATTTCCCTTCTGAGCCGCGTCTACGTGCTGTTTTCGAGAGTCATTACGAATCCTCTCGCATGCAGACTCGACGACTTCCAGCCTCCCGAACAAGCCGGTTTCCGAAAAGGCTTCGGTACCATAGACCACATACATACCTTGCGGCAGATTGTACAGAAGAATGAAGAGTACAATCTGCCACTTTTCCTGGCGTATTTGGACTATGAGAAAACCTTTGATTCCGTCGAAATTTGGGCGGTGCTACAGTCTCTTCAGCGGTGCCAAGTTGACTGTCGGTATATCGAAGTGCTGAAATATTTGTACAATAGGGCTACGATGGCTTTCCGAGTACAGAACCAGAGCTCGAAACCTATCCAACTGCAGAGAGGTGTAAGACAGGGTGACGTTATATCCCCGAAACTCTTCACCGCTGCATTGGAACACGTTTTCAAGCTACTGGACTGGAAAGGATACGGTATTAACATCAATGGCGAGTACATCACTCACCTTCGATTTGCCGACGATATAGTCCTTATGGCAGAATCGCTGGAGGACTTAAGCACTATGCTCAATGACCTCAATAGTGCTTCCCAACGGATAGGTCTTAAGATGAACATGGACAAAACAAAGATTATGTTTAATGTTCATGTCACACCTATGCCGGTAGTTGTTGGGAGCACTATGCTCGAAGTTGTTGATGAGTACGTTTACCTGGGACAAATAATCCGACTAGGCCAGTCCAACTTCGACCGAGAGGTCGATCGACGGATTCAACTCGGCTGGGCAGCGTTCGGGAAATTAAACGACATATCTGCTCGTCAGGTATACCTCAATCTCTAAAAACTAGATTGTAAAACCAGTGCGTGTTGCCAGTGATGACTTACGGATCTGAGACGTAGTCCTTCACTGCTGGCCGTATGAGGACGCTCAAGGTCGCTCAGCGAGCTATGGAGATGGCTATGCTCGGAGTTTCTCTGCGTGATAGACTCAGAAATGAGGATATCCGCAGTAAAACCAGAGTGACCGACATAGCCCAACGGATTAGTAAGCTGAAGTGGCAATGGGCCGGCCATATAGCTCGAAGAACCGACAACCGTTGGGGAAAAAAGGTTCTCGAATGGCAGCCTCGTACCGGTCGACGAAGTGTGGGGCGACCCCCCACTAGATGGAGTGACGACCTGGTAAGACATGCTGGAAGTTGATGGATGCAGGTGGCTCAGGACCGTGCTTTGTGGCATACCTTGGGGGAGGCCTATGTTCAGCAGTGGACTTGTAAAGGGCTATAATGATGATGATGATGATTGAAAAAAATATGTTCATCAATATTACTAGACTTATATTAAATTAAGGCATCGTAATCCATGATAGCTTTGAGGTGGCATTTGTTTTAATTTAATTTATTAACACCCTCTGATCCCCGGTATATGTACTATTTGTATAGCCGCGTGATCAGTCACGCAGAAACATGTTTCGAGTAAATATACGCAACACCAACACCAACGTTGTATATCGAGGCTAAATATCTTTTCCATTACTCTCAAGTTAGGCTGCATCGGACATCGCAAAGTCCAATTACAAAACCAGTGACACACGCTTTAGGGTTTATTAGGTGGTAGGACTACTGTTCTCCCTAGGAGTCCGTCTGTGGTGGTGCCATCTTTTCAACTAAGTATTTCTGTTTTCAATTAGTAATTCTTATATTACTGTATTTCAGTCTGAAACAATACGAAGAGACAGTATAATTACAGTCTGTGAGGTATTCCTTCTTAATAATCAGAGGTGACAACGCTTACGTAGCGTACTTTTTAGCGGTGTTGGGAAAAGGGAAGATCTCCTGTCGGGCAAGGTGTTCTGCCCGGGGAGCGGTCAACGCTCTGTATGATAGGTTGATGTTATTCTATATATTTTATAGTGTTTTGGTTCGAAACTTTAATAGTGCGATTTAGGTTTCGATGTGTTTCGCTTGTGGCGCGACGACGGAGCCGTCACACTTTGTTCAAAGTTGTCTTCAGGTGTTCATTGAGTGCAGTAGCTACTTACTAGAGGTAGACTGTAAGTTCGTTTTTCACTTATATTTTATAAAATAAACATACAAAAACTATAAAGTAAAAATAATACTATCAATATTTCTCCCCGTTTACGTACATATAACGAAGATATAGTTTGAGACAAGTATTGGCTTCAATTCAAGAGACATATTGGCTTCAGTTTGTTTGAACGGAGATTATAGATAACAGGCTATTACACGAGAGCTATGCCGGGCGTTAATTAAGCTTTAGCTTATTGTTACAAAAGTATCATATATCCTATTCAAAGATATTATCTGCTTCTTTACTCAATAGGATACTTGCTGTTTAAGCGAAATTGAATCACAAACTATAATTTCACATTTATTACATTAGTAAAATAACAGCTAACGGTTATTTTAACATATATATCTATGGGTGTCTTTATAGGTTCCAAAGCCATAATGTCGACACAGCCCGACTCATTAACCACGTCCAAGTAGCTGCAGACTCCATGTTAACCATCCGCAGAGATCGTTATTCTCAATGACTAACGCCTATCACGCTGAATGGCTTAGTTCCCAATTAAACGATCATTCGGGTAGATCTGTTAATGAATTTTATCTTGGAATATGGTCTCACACGACTGGTTACTTCGCCAGATGTGGACGGTCATGCACCTTCCACCCTCCTTGTTGGACCTTCTGCTGACTTCTTACCCGGATGGATATCAGGTCTACGTCAATGTCCCTTTTGGCTCTTCGGACCATTGTCTGATCCGGAGTATGGTGCTACTCACGTTCTCATCGTAGTTACGTTCTGCAGATTGTCGCCGTGTTTGGCATTACAGTTCGGCCAATTGGGACAGGATGCGGTCTTTTATTGTCCCCTACCCTTGGGGGTGGGTTTGCTTCTCGCCGGATAATCCCAATATTGGGGCTGTTTCTGTCGCTTTAGGAAATTGAACTTTTTTTTACATCATCTGTGGAACCTATCGGAGGCAGACTTTAACCATGGTTTGGTCGCTTCAGCAAAACTGCATCTCATCATAACCAAGAGTGCTACTTGCTATTGACGCCTCGGGATGCAGTTACCAGCGCTCCTAAAAAGAAGTGTTATTCCGCCTCCAGGTTCTTCAAAATTATCATAGCCAAAGCAAAGTCAGAGAACATCGGCAAAATTTGCCAGAAACTAGTTCAACATCCTTTGGTAACACGGACATAATTGCACACGTTCCTTAAAAGAGGCAACCGCTCAAGTTCGTCCAACTACAGGTCTATCGCTATCGCCTCCTTGTTCTCCCAAATAATAGAAACAATTATAAGCTCATGAGGTACATTAAAGATCACCAGCTGACTAGTGGTCACCATTACTGTTTCTATCGGGGTCGCTCAGCTAGTGATCTTCTGGCTTACCTAGCTCATGGATAGGCCAATCCAAGGCCACTTTGATTACTGCCGGCCGTGTTAGTTTAAACATTGAGAAGGCTTTGATCGAGTTTGGCACAACTCAAGAAAGTTTCTTTCGGACTTCCCGGGAAATAGTGCAATTGTATTACAGGTTTTCTTGCGGATTGGAGCATTAACAGGCTTGTAGTCGGAGCCGTTTACTACTACATTGATATGTAGTAGTAAACGGCGTATGCTCCGATTACAAGCCTGTTAATGCTGACATTCCACAAGGCTGCGTGTTATCACCAACGCTGTTTCTTCTGCATATTATGATATGTTTTAAACCGATAACATTCATTTCTATGCAGATGACAGTACCGGTAATGTTTTAAACAAATTTTTGTACTTAGATGGCATAGAAAGTAAAAATAAGTATGCCAGATACATACTTTAATGAACGATATACAATCAACACTATGAAGTGTTATTTAGGGTTAGTTAGGGGTGAGGAAACGGTTGGCGTTGCGCGGGAGGCGGGGGCTTGCTGTGCCATACGCACACAGCAAGCGCTCCAGTCGGCCGGAGAACGCTGAACGTTGGGCCTCGAGAAGAGACCACGTTCTTCTCGTGGTTATAGTTTTGTGCTAAGTGAACCTGGGACTTCGAACGTTGACCAACCGTCCTTAAGTTGTGCAGCGTGTCACTTGTTTTAAAGTCGATTAACGTTGATTTGGTTGAATTTGAAGTTAATTAAATGTACAATAAAGTTCATAAATTAATATAGTGAAAATAGAAGCAGGAGTTTCAATTTTTGAACGCCCCCCTGGATGGATCCCACATTTGGAGAGAGGCAGCGCCTTGGGATCTGCAGTCCAGGATCAGCGGGGATGTCAGGTTACACATTGTACACACTCCTATACACTACTTACATGCACATCGCGTCCCACCTGACAGGTACCTCGTGGTCAACCCTACCTCCGCCAATCGGTAAGTGGTGCTTGCTTCTTTGTCAGCCATTTTTGGAATCGTTATCCATAGGCCATTAGGGCTCCGCCCTTGGTTGCTCGTCGAGGGGATCACTCGTGTGGTCCAGTCGAACTTTGTTGGGGCAACTAAGGGCGTGTACAATATCTGGTAGCAGAGCGTGGTTGATTGTTTACAATCACTCCCGGCCGTAATGCGTAATAAATTTTTTTTTTCTTTTTGTGTAACGGTTCGCGCTCTATTGGATTCGGGTTCAAACGCGATGTGGCCTCCACTTGATTGGTGGGGAGACTAGGGCTCACTTGGAGCTTTGAATGCTTCGAAAAAAAATTGCTTTGCTTTTTCCGCGAAATGTTTCGAAGTTGTAGCGGTTGTGAGTAAAGAGGTGAATTTGAAATACTCTTTGAATACGTGTACATAAGTTTTTGTAAATATATTTGATCATTATGCTTGCTTTGTTAAAAATAAAATTGAAATTGAGTAACTATTTGTGCCGAAGGAAATAAAAATTAATCCTCCTTTTGTTTTCACTTCTTGTTGGAATTGTCGAAGATATTTATTTTGGAAAAAAGGGAATATGGTTATCTTTATGTTTATCGTTTTGCTTAATTAATACGTTTTGATCAATGCGCATCGGGCAATAAGTTTGTTATAGTTTGTTTCAAGTTTTGCATAGTAGTTTGAGTATTGATGATTTGAGTCTTGGATGAAGCATAAGCATAGAACTGCATGTTTGGAAAAGCTACTATTAAAGTATGATGGTTACGTGCGACGCGCTTGGGCGCGTGACATACGCCTCTTATTGATTGTCTCTCGTGCTTTAAGTGACAAGAGTTTTGAGTTTTGAAACGCTAAGAATGTGTGACCCGAGAAGTGATCGCTTCATGTTGGATATAGATTAATTGTGCGCGTAGACTGGGGCGAATAGAAGTATGAATAGAAATCGGATATGTTGAAAGATTTTTAGTAGAGCTTACTGTCAGAGTTTGTGACATTTTAAATTTTTACGATGTTGCTCTTAAAATGTGTCCCTTTTGTTTTTGTGTTTTTTTTTTTCTTGTGCTTTATTATTGTGTTTCGGTTGCTGGTAACTCACCATCATATTAAGAATGCGGCTAATTTGCAGCGGGAGTTTTGCATTATACTGGCCGACGCACTATTCGGAGCGTCATTTTTGGGAGCAACCTTGTGGTAGATTGAGGGCCACCATATCGCAGCCGATGATGGGTGACTTACTACCCGACAACGTCAAGGCCATTCGACCATTCGCTATAGTCTGAACCGACTTTGCTGGCCCCTTCATCGTCAAGTCCTCCAACCTACGTAACGTGCATTCACATAAGGCCTATCTGTGTGTTTTCGTGTGCTTCGCCACTAAGGCCGTTCACTTAAAACTTGTAAGTGCCCTCAGCACTGAAAGCTTTGTGGCCACGCTGGGTCGCTTCTTATTGCGTCGCGGTTTGCCGGACCTGATCCGGTCGGATCGGATGCGGATGCGGAACAGATTGTAGGGGTACGGATAGATATTTGAAGGAGGCCGTCAAATTTCTGTCCTGCAACCGGACTTATTTGGCTACTGCGATGTCCGGTAAGGGCGTCCAGGGGAAATTCGATTCTCCGGCTTGCCCATGCTGGGGCGGTGATTTGAGGCGGTAGTTGGGGTTGCAAGAGCGTATCTCCGTCGCGTTAGCGGCCGAGGTTTTGGTTGGAGGTTCGGTCTTGCAACGTGCCGCCGCGACCCTATCCTGTTTGCCAGTACTTGCGGGCATAAGTCCTTATACCCGGGACTGGGGCTTGTTTACGCCAAGTTGTGTCATTTGAGGCTTGCGGGACGCGCGTCTCGAGCGCAGTGAGGAAACGGTTGGCGTTGCGCGGGAGGCGGGAGCTTGCTGTGCCGTACGCGCACAGCAAGCGCCCCAGTCAGCCGGAATCTTTGAGAGGAGACCGCACCGGTTAGACGTCGGGCGTTACATAAAAGTTGTTGCGCGACGCCCGGGTCGATTTAGAGGTCGCGAGTTTGATATAATTTTGCGTCACCTATAGACGGCCTCCATGGTGTTGTATTTTGTCGTTAATATACGTGACAACGAGGCTTATTCTTGAGTTTATTTGCGCGACGTCCGGGTCGATTATATGTCGCAAGCATCTTACAGTGTTATCTTAATTTGTTTTCGTGATAACGAGACCGGAATCATATAATTATTGTTGTAACCGTTTTAAGTATTGTTTGTGATTGGTATACGGTTGCAGGTGGCCGGTGTTTGGACTTTAAGGCCTAAAGTTTGGTTAATTGTGCCCACCATTTTGAATTACTATTGAACATTTGGGTCTAATTAGACCGCCTCGAATTTAGTTGTCTGTTTTAAACGTGTTACGTGACAAGAGGCCTTTTTGAACTTTATGCCGTTAATTGCATCGACGAGTTATTAGTGCGTCGTTTGATAGCGCGATAAGTCTTACTTTATCGAGAGAACGCTGAACGTTGGGTCTCGAGAAGAGACCGCGTTCTTCTCGTGGTTATAGTTTTGTGCTAAGTGAACCTGGGTCTTTGAACTTTAACCAACCGTCCTTAAGTTGTGCAGCGTGTTACTTGTTTTAAAGTCGATTAACGTTGATTTGGTTGAATTTGAAGTTAATTAAATGTACAATAAAGTTGATAAACTAATATAGTGTAATTAGAAGCAGAAGTTTCAATTGGTGAACAGCCCCTGGATGGATCCCACATTTGGAGAGAGGCAGCGCCTTGGGATCTGCAGTCCAGGATCAGCGGGGACGTCAGGTTACACATTGCACACTCTACTATACACTACTTACATGCACATCACTTCCCACCTGACAGGTACCTCGTGGTCAACCCTACCTCCGCCAATCGGTAAGTGGTGTCTGTTTATTTGTCAGCCATTTTTGGAATCGTTATCCATAGGCCATTAGGGTTCCGCCCTTGGTTGCTCGTCGAGGAGATCACTCGTGGGCCCTGGTCCAGTCGACTTTTGTGGGGGCAAATGAGGGCATGTATAGGTACATTAATAAAATCATTCCATCACTTCAAAAATTAAAAATGTTTTACAATAAATATTTTAAAAAGAAAATGAAATGCATAATGATATAGATGTATCACGTCATATATATATATATATATATATATATATATATATATATATATATATTCAAAACAAAAAAGACAAAAACTAAAATTATCATAAAGTTACACTCCTCGCGGTGTGATGCCAAGAAACGCTGGCCACGATTTCTCGCTGCCTTTATGTTATCAAAATTAAATATATAACACTAATTCAATCTTCGTCCCTAAAACTTATTTGTACCAAGTTTGTTAAATCTTTTAAAGCATTTTGAAGCAGGAAACAAGTTTTCGACGCTTATTCTCTTACTCAATGAAGAAATTTTAAAAGCAAAAATGCTGAGCACAGAAGAAGGGAAACTGCAATAAGTTTTGCCTAATATTTCTTTAAGTCGTCGGGACTTTTTTGATATCATGACAAAATTGAACGTAAGTGCCTAGTCGACGTAAATGTAAGAAAGGTTTAAAAAAAGATCCATAATTTTTTTTAAATTTATTTCAATTATCATAATTCGTTTTTCCATTACTCATTTTGTTTTCCTCTTGCCATAAATTGTTTCACTAATTTTAAATAAGCAATAAAAATGATGTATTGAGGACGATCTGACTATCCTTGAACACAAGCACAGAGTACTTTGCCTCTGGGACACATTTCACTTCTTCCCTCTTTCTTCCACCATCAGACAAACAGGCGAACAACATGTCGAAATTATACGCATTTCCTAACTAAGCGATTTACTTTTCTGTTCGCAATACGTACAGCAAACAAAGGAGTGGGAGTTATTTGCTAGCATCTGTCTTTCCATCCAATAGTAGCATATGCAAGAGTAAATAGACTTTAGTTAAGCTTAACTAGTGCGTTTTACCATCTTCAACTACGTCACCGATCAAATTATGGCTTATATTTTTAATCCTATTATAATATGTATAGTACAACGGCGGACAGCCATGTCTAGCTGCAGAATTTTTATGGCGAAAAAAGAAAAAATATTACTGGATTGACCTATTTATTTATTAGGGATCTAATAACGTGCATTGTTTAGATTTAAGATAGTCAAGAACCATTTATTTTATCAACTTTACGCTTCATTAAGAACTCTAGAGACTTAGAAGTTTTTCGCATACAATATAGCCTAGGTCATTGGCAATGTTCTCTACCTAAATGTTAAATTTCTTCGCAATCCATTCAGCCATTCCAAATATTAGCCCAGATAGACAAAACTTCAAAACATAATTATTATAGCTATTTCTTGTCTATAATTTCACCTCATGTTAAATGATGATGAAGAACTACTATATTTGCGCATGCCTTAAAGCCAACCAGATTGTCATCAAAACTTCTTTATTATTGTAATTTTATCCAGTTTATATTACAATATTGACTGTATGTGTATTTTCTGTGTTAGCAAATTGTTGTGTTGTGTACGTCAAAGACTTATGCCAATATAGAGCGTTACTATCTTCTTTATTCATTACTTTTTTGATTTGAAAACTCTGCTATGCAATGGCTTAGCTTTAAAATGAGCCGCTGAAGGTCACTGGTTCAAATCACACACAGAACAAGTCTTTAATATTACCTACAAATTATTATTCTGGTTCTAGATATTTGTCCTTGTGCAATTCGTGTTTGTAAAATGTGTCTAAGATAAAAAAGAAAACCGTAGTAACGAGGTAATGTATTGTAGTAAAATATAAAAAAAAATTACTTAAAGCCAAATACATTTAAAATTATTTGTATTTTCGAAAAAGTATAAAAGCTATTACATGTAAAATCCGCCAATTATTACTAGGGAATTATAGCGGACTCACTCTTCTTTTAATAAAACTGTTGGGAAAACGAACATACAGTTCATAAGATGGTAAGTGGCTACTGTTTGTGTATTTGGCAGTCCATGGACGCCTGGACCCAGTTTCAAACAAAGCAGGCTACAAATACGTAATTACCATTGAGAAATGAGATGGCATGCCTTCCCTTCATAATGAAAAACTTCAGACTACGTGGTTTTTATTAATCTTCTTTTATAAGTCTCAAATCTATTTTAAAAAATTCGCGAAATATATGATATTTAATTGGCTCGCTATAATTATATTTACTTCATCATTCTTTTATACAATTCACATAAAAAACACAAACAACCAAAATAAACCTATTTAGAAAATAAAGGGCCTACAATGAATATAAGGAAATCTCAAATTATATTTTTTGGTTTAATCAATTTTATTACCAGTATCTTCGTCTTCGTTGCCATTATTTTTTTATAGAATAAGGGAGACGAAAGAACATACAGTCTACCTGAAGGTGATTGTATGGCGTGGCACATAGAGACATCTTGTACATATTTTTTCCCATGAGGTAATATAATAATACCTACGCACACCCGCCTTATGGGGGCAAGGATGGGTTAAGTCGGACTCGCACCGACCAAAACAGTGTTTGAACCTCGCCGCATACTGGCAAGGCCACGGGAACTTTTTAACATACATCCAAGACCTCATCAGCAAAGGCGACCCGAGGCAGCCGCTCCTGAGGAGAGGACAACTCCTTCTCCTTCTCTTTCTCCAGTATAGCGCACTAAGCTTGCTTTCCTTCCCAGCCTTGAACTCCACCTGCACATCGAGACCTCCGAGCCAAGTTCGCGGAGGCCATGAAATTAGGAGAGTCGAAAGTATCATCCAACCTGACTCCACCGACGGATATGTTCTTTGGTTCCTCCGCCAACCATTTCAACCGCGAACGGCACCTTGCAATACCAACATTTCTCAAACTAACTGACTAGAAGAAACTTTGGACTAGGCAAGCCCATGCAATACCAACATTTCTCAAACTAACTGACTAGAAGAAACTTTGGACTAGGCAAGCCCAATCGGAGCGGCCACCTCGGTCCTCCCTACACCATGGGCTAACCAAGTGGGTTCCTCTTTTTCATCGTGGGTAACCAAGCCACGGGTACTAAGCCCGTTCCCCATTGCCACGACTATACAAACTGTATAAATACAAACATTTGTGGTGGGTATGAAATCACTTCATATTAATTAAATTAAAACGTGGTTGGAAAGCTACACGAGGTTAAGTTTTTAACACTAAAGATTTCATATCGTTTTCAAATAAAATTATATAGAAAAAATATGAACAGTGCCCCAAGCGGACATAAATGGAACTATTTTTAAATGAAAGACACTCAATGGGGATGCGAATTTGATAAGATAGAAAACTCATGGTCAGGAGTCTGATGACTTGCATTTGTGATGCCGCATTCCTTTTGTAGATCTGGATACTTTCGTAGGCACTAATAAAGTATATACTTACTTACATACTTATTACCTAGGTACTAAGTTAGTAGCTACTTTTTTCATAGGTAGTAAATATTAGTTTAAAATTATAATCATAAAATTATACTGGTGCCCACCCGACGCCACAAGATCTTCCGAGCGTTTCCTTTAATAACACAAATAAAGGTAGAAGAATTATTTTGTGTAACGACCACACTACGCATAGCTTATTAATTATCTTTCCTCAATTAGTTAAATGCGAAACATATAAAATGATTTCTTGTATTTACGCGAACACTACACATTAAAATAATACTAGTTTTTACGGATTTTATCGCGTATATATAACTATAAATACCCAACGTTTCGAGTGCTTTACAGCACCCATAGTGACCGGGGGGAGGACTGCGATGATCAACGTCCAAATTTCAGGTAACAACGGTTACCGTAGATAAAAATTTAACTTTTTGTTCCGATCTACACAGTATGAACTTATGGTATTGTTGCGCGAATAAGTCGACGTCATGTATCCGGCGCTAGCGCCATCTAGTATCAGGGACGAGAGCGAGGGGAGCTTTCCAGAAAATGACATCACTAATCTTTCAACCGACAGCGCCATCTAGTCTCGGAACGAAGAATTAAGCTTCTACTCTAACTCTCGGCCCCTTGTGTGTGTTTACTTGAATATTCTGGATGTTTCGGTACTAATTTGTATTTATAGGCGCTGCAAGATGCGATCGGGGAAGTATTGACTTTGGCGAGACAAGCGAAGCTTCGGAGCGGAATAAAGTGAATCAGTGTGATTAATTATTAGTGTTTTAAGTTTAATTAGTGTAAAGTGAATTAAAGTGTAAATCTTGGTAATTTAAAGCTTTTATTGTCACGAACCTCAAACTCGTAACAATTGGTGTCAGAAGTGGGATCAAATCATGCCGATTTTACCGCAGGAGGAATCAGAGGGTGTCCGTACCCGAAGTCAACGCCAGCAGGAGACGGACCAGAGGAAATTTGGTGGTGCAACGCCGCAGACGTCGGAGGACCAACTGCCAGCCACGGAGGCTGGCCCTTCAGCAGCTCCTATGCCTGCAGCACCTGACTTAGGTGCTCTCATGATAATGCTACAGGAGCAGGCTCACCGGCAGGAGGAACAGGCCCGCCGACAGGAGGAACAGGCCCGCCGACAGGAGGAACAGGCCCGCCAACAGGAGGAACAGGCCCGCCAGCAGGCAGAACAGGCATGCCGATTGGAAGAGCAGCTGCGGGGTGGACAAGAGGAACAGGCCCGTCGGTTGGAAGAGCAGATGCTCCTTATGAAGACCTTTACGCTACCTTCGGGATGGAGATGAAGGAGGTGAAGGATAGGGTTGCTCAACATGACAACCGCCTGTCAGAAGCTGAAACCCGAATTGAGAAATCTGAAACCCGAATAGACCAAGTGAACAATCGGGTTGATAACGTAATGGCTGACATGAAGAAATCACTGGACAAACTCAAACTTGGGGATGGAACTACAGCTCCCATAGTAGCTACTACACCTTCGCTACGTGGGTTTAAGTTGCCACCGTTCGACGGGACTTCTTCCTGGTCAGCCTACAAAATCCAGTTCGAGGCTGTTATAAAGGCGAACGGCTGGAATAAAAATCAGGCCATGACTGCTCTCACACTAGGCCTGCGTGACCAGGCCTTAACAGTTCTGGAAGCTCTCAGTGAGGAAGTGACTTATGAGCAACTCCTTGAAGCATTGGAGGCGAGATATGGCGACGCTCACCTGGAACACGTCTTTCGTGCGCAGCTTTAAGATCGCGTGCAGCGCATCAACGAAAACCTGCAGCAGTGGGCTCTAGAGGTGGAGAAGCTGGTGCGAAAAGCATACCAGTCTGTACCTGCGCTCATTGAAGGGAACCTGGTGCAGACATTCATCGACGGCATCCATGACCTGGAAGTCAAACCTGCTGTGAGGCTCGGGCACCATGAGATGCTTAAGGACGCCTTGGCCTATGCACTGGAGGTGGAAGCCGTGCGAAAGGATCATCGTTCCCATCGCGTTAGGGAGGTTGCATCAGCTACAGTTGGCGACCGCAACAAAGGATACAGCCCTAGGTGCTATGGCTGTGGGAAAAAGGCCATCTTCGATCCAGCTACCCTAAGCGAACCCTAGAAAGGGAAGTTGAACGATCTTAGGAGGGTAGTGCGGCCAACAGCACCGCCCAGCAGCAGCAGGGAAACGAGTAAAAGCCAGAACTGCGGGGCGGGTGCAGGCTGATGTTAAAAGCGCCCCAAGGATTTCGATCTTACAAACCCATGATGAGAACAGTCTAATCATCAAGGGCGAGTTCAACGGAATGCCGTTTAAACTGACCACAGACACTGGAGCCTCTCGTAAGGTTGTTAGTTCCCAACTTATAAGTCAGTTCCTTGGGGACTCCGCATACAACCGAGAACGCATTAATTTGGTAACAGCCACCGGTCAGCGTATACCCGTCCGTGGAGAGAAGGAGATGGAGTTGAAGCTAGGCAACGTGATCTACCTGCATAATGTCATCGTTGCTGATATAATGGACGACTACATCCTAGGCCTAGACTTAATGAGGAATAATTGTTGTGATCGACGTTAAGCAAGGTGTTTTGAAATGTGGACAGGAGGAACTTTTTATGGAAGGTGCGTTACCAAGGAACGTGTACAGCATTAAGAAGATTGTTCTTCCGCTGAGATCGGAAACGATTGTTCCGGTTAGTCTTCCTTGAAACACTGGGAAAGCTCACCGTTGTATACTTGTGGAAAGGGTAAACAATGACCTTCCATGGAAAGTAGCTCGAACCTTGGTCAGGACCACTGGCGTCTCAGGAGTACGTGTGCTGAACCTTTGTGACCGGGAACAGATTATAGAAAAAGGCACACTGGTTGGTATTTGTGAGGAAGTGGATTGGTTACGTCGGTGCCAATATATATCGAGTGGGACCCCCAGCAAGGATTCAGAAACGAGAGTGACCACACTTTTGAAAGACTGTCGCAGTGTTCTCTCCCCGAACGAATTGGTCAAGGCGAATAAGTTGTTACTCAAGTACTCTGATGTATTCTCATCAAACGATGCTGACATAGGAAAGACTGGCTTAGTTCAACACAAAATAAACACAGGAGAAGAATTGCCTATCCGTCAGCGGCCCAGAAGATTGCCGGTAGCACGTGAAAAGGAAGTGGAAACCATGATTGAGAGAATAGTGAAGGATGGTGTTATTGAAACTTCATCTAGTCCATGGTGTTCATCCGTGGTGCTGGTAAAGCAGAAGGATGGCAGCATGCAGTTCTGTGTTGATTACCGCCGTCTGAATGACGTTACAAAGAAGGACAGCTATCCCTTGCCAAAAATTGATGACACGCTGGACATGCTTACAGGAGTAAAATGGTTAAGCACGCTGAATCTAAAACGTGCCTACTGGCAAGTTGAAATTGACCCTAAGGACAAGGAGAAAACTGCGTTCTCGACGAGAAAGGGTCTGTGGCAATTTAAAGTAATGCCGTTTGGATTGTGCTATACTCCAGCAACGTTTGAAAGACTGATGAAGCTTATACTTAACGGGCTAATTGGTGATGCCTGTCTGGTCTACTTGGATGACTTCATCCTCGTGGGCCGTACGTTTGAGGAACACCTTCAAAACCTGGAACGCGTGCTCATGAAGATTCAGAGTGCCAACCTCGAGTTGAGTCCGAAGAAATGTTCACTATTCAAACGGCAAGTCAACTTTTTGGGGTATGTAGTGTCGGAAGAAGGTATCCGCACGGATCAAGAGAAAATTGCCGCTGTCAAGGATTGGCCGGTTCCAAAAGACAAGACGCAGGTTAGAGCATTTTTGGGTTTTGTGCTCCTATTATCGGCGATTTGTGAAGAATTTTGCAGATATAGCCAAACCTCTGCACAAGCTAACCGAGGAGAAGCGACAATTCTGCTGAGATGAAAGTTGCAATATCGCATTCCAGGAGCTCAAGGACCGTCTGCGCAAAACACCTATTTTGGGATACCCTGATGCAAGCAAAGAATTAATAGTTCACACGGACGCAAGTGATATAGGACTTTGCGGTATGTTGTCTCAACGGAATGGTGACCAAGTGGTCGTGATAGCGTACTTCAGCAAGACGTTGTCAAAACCGGAAAGGAACTATTGTGTTACAAGACGCGAATTGCTAGCTGTGGTAAAGTCGTTGCAGCATTTTAGCAAATATCTTCTACGGGGCGGAAATTTCACTTACAAATTGACCATGCTGCACTAAAATGGCTATTACTGTTTAAAAATCCAGAAGGACAAGTTACGAGGTGGATTGAACTACTGCAGAAATACGAATTTGAGATCGAACATCGCAGCGGGAAATCTCATGGCAACGCAGATGCATTGTCAAGAAGACCTTGTCCTGAAGATTGCAAACATTGTACTAGGCAAGAAAGTAAGGAAGTGGTATCCGAGAGGATGCTCCGGACAGACCACTTCAGCAACGAGTGAAAGAACAGCGTACGACATGCATAGCAGAAGCAGAAGCAGGAAGATCAGGACATCTTGCCGATTCTGCAATGGATGAAGGCCAGTGCTCCCAAGCCCAAGTGGAGCGACGTCTCAGCGATGAGTTCGACCACTAAAAGCTATTGGGCCCAGAGGGAAAGCTTGCTGCTTCAGGATGGAGTTCTGTGCCGTAAATGGGAAAATGTTCGGGGAGACAGCTGTCATTTGCAAATGGTCGTCCCTAAAGCTAGAGTACCGGATATTTTAAAGCTGTACCATAATTATTGTTCAGGAGGCCATCTGGGAGTTAAACGAACTCTACTGAAGATCTGGACTGGTGTCGCAAATGTACAAGTTGTGCGGCTGTAATGGGACTTCAGACTCGTAGTAGAGGTGCATTGAAGTTGTACAATGTTGGTGCACCATGGGAGAGACGTGACATGACGTGGCGAGGACGTTTTCGGAGAGTGAAAGCGGCAACAAGTATTTCATGGTTGTGATGAATTACTTCACTAAGTGGCCAGAAGTCTTCGCCATTCCAAATCAAGAAGCTTCAAAAGTTGCGAATAAGCTAGTTCATGAAGTCTTCTATCGTTTTGGAGTACCTTTAGAGATTCACAGCGATCAAGGAAGGAATTTTAGTCTCAAATATTCTAGGAAACTTTTCGAGTTATATGTACTTGTAAAACAAGAACGACTTCTTATCACCCGCAATCTGATGAAATGGTAGAACGATTTAATCAGACATTGCAGAGGTACCTAGCAAAAGCTGTAGACAATCGGCAACGAGATTGGGACAAGCACATACAACCGTTTTTGTTGTCATATCGAAGCGCTGTTCACGAAAGTGCAGCAGTGACACCAGCTTTCGCAAACTTTGGAAGAGAATTACGGCTGCCTGCAGACCTGATCACCGGGATACCACCTGATGCCCCACGCAGTATAACCGATTATGCAAATGACTTGCGGAACAAAATGAATGACATTTATGAGCACGTCAGACAATCGGGCCAGCAAATGTCTGAGAAGCTGAAAACCCGGTACGACCGCAAAATGAACAATAAAGGCTTAGATGAAGGTTCACTAGTGTGGTTGCTTAATCCAGTCCGCAGCAAAGGGAAATATCCTAAGCTTCAAGCTAAATGGGACGGCCCATACCGGATTGTAACCAGGATTAACGATGTAACCTACCGGATACAGAAAGGCGCAAGAGGGACTCCTAAGATCGTCCATGTGGATCGCTTGGCGCGTTATTATGGGGCTGATAATGCTCGGGACGAGCATGTCTTAGGAGGGGGCAGTGTTGCGCGAATAATTCGACGTCATGTAGCTGGCACTAGCGCCATCTAGTGTCAGGGACGAGAGCGAGTGGAGCTTTCCAGAAAATGACATCACTAATCTTTCAACTCACAGCGCTATCTAATCTCGTAACGAAGAACTAAGCTTCTAGAAGTCGCGTATTTACTTAATTATTCTGGATGTTTCAGTGCTAATTTGTATTTATAGGCGCTGCAAGATGCGATCGCGGAAGTATTGAATTTGGCGAGACAAGCGAAGCTTCGGAGCGGAATAAAGTGAATCAGTGTGATTAATTATTAGTGTTTTAAGTTTAATTAGTGTAAAGTGAATTAAAGTGTAAATCTTGGTAATTAAATCGGAAGTTTTTGTTGTTATGAACCTCAAGCTTGTAACAGTATCTTGAAGTCTTGCAGTTGTATGCTTGGGTTGGGATTTAATTTAATTTATTATAGGATCCCAAGCAGATGGTAGCATCCAGCCAACTTCTCTATTGAAATTAGGAAGTTTTTTTTTTTTATTTCAATAGCCTCGCGAATCATACTTGGAAGGAGTCGGTGTTCTTTAGCGAAGATTTGTGGTCTTTCAAATCTGATGTAGTGACAGGGGCGATCCTGTACGTGTTCACAGAAATCTGCAGTCTGTGAACAAGAATACGAATAAAAATGCAGATGGTTTGTCACCCGTGAGGACCAAGATCCTCGTTTCCAGCAAAAAAGGTCACCGATTCTCTACACTCACCATACGAAATACAGCTGCATGTGGCAACTGCAACTTATTATTATTTTGAATTGTTATCAGAAAAATAAGGCTATCTATCTCCTGTTTGATTTCAGTCTGTCGCCTTTTACGATACTCACGGGATGGTATGGGGTCTTAAGAGCTTCTAACTATGAATTAGTGGACTGTCTTACGTAACCGCTACACGGTTTTATCAAATACCTACCTTCACTTCATGATTTGGAAATATTTTCGTCCAAGCAGAGATAGCTGTCTCGATAGTTTTATTATTCGCTGGGCAAGTAGTAAATCAGCATATAAAATGGGATTGTAAATGGGACCTAATTCGCTAATGCAGCGTGTATCTGCCAAGACTTAGTATTCATACCTCACTAACTATTCGTTTTCAGTTACCGACACGAATATTTGTAATGTAATATAAGCATCGTCACTTGATTTCGAAAACTATTCACTTGATTTCATGAATCATAACCAGATTAAGACTAGACTAAATCCTATCTTCTTTATATTTTGTAAAAATAATAAAATAATAAACAATAAAATTGCACAAAAAGGTCGATTGTCGCGAACATCGACAACGAAATACCCTCACACATAATACTACATTTAGAATATATAGATGGCCATAATGTGCATGGGAGAATAAAATCCCTTATTGCAAAATTTCAAAACAGAAAAAGGATAGCATGTAAATAATTGTTTTGAAAAATGGTTCAAAATTCGCAAGACGTCGTTACCGCTACGACGCGTATATTTTTGGTTATTTACTGTCTAAAATATAGAAGATTTTCAATTATTTTAGTATTTTCGATATTTTGCAAAGAAAAAGTAACGTTGTTGATAATTTGTATGATTTTGGTGAATATATTTTTAAACAAAATATTTTACATGTACGATAGGGATTGACTCAACTATATCAAAATTAATGTCGATATTTGGCTTGAGTGTTTATAAAGAATCGATAGATTTGCCTGCCCAACAAAAATAGTAATGAAAGTGAATGCTCGATATTTCCTGCATATTTTTGGGACTTTCTTTTAAAGCGTATACATAGCACCATAAGGTAATAACTGAATCTTTGGGGAAAAGTAACTGGTATAACTAGCTTGTGCTTTCTCTAAATACTAGGAACACCTTGTATCAACAAAATATACATCACTATTTTTAATAAAACTATTTTTATTATTGTGACCACACATTAAATTTTAGTAAATACGAGTATACTGAGAAATTAAAGTTTAAATATTTTTACTTAACTTTTTAAGGGATTCTTTCAAATCTAGGTTATAACGTAGATTGCTTTACAGACAATGATAATTACTATCATTGTCTGTAACTGATTGTTAGACGGTATATTATTTTGTCATTAAGCTTTTTAAAGCTATGTGTAATTATTCATGTTTGCATTTGGTTTTCTTAAGCTGCGGAGCCGCGAGTACAGATCCCGCAAGAAACAAGAGTTTGTTGGATAAATCATTATTTCTCCGCGATACTGGATACAACCTGACTGTAAAGGTTTTTATATATATATATATATATTAAATATTGTATACAAGTAAGCTTTCTTTCTACTGTAATCAAGTAAGGTATATAGATGGTATGCAGAAATATGGTAGTAAAATTACTGGCAAATTAAATAATTCAAATCAATTTATTATAATCAAACAGTAATTTCTCCGTTCAGCAGAGAATTGGCAACAGTGGCAGGTATACTGAAGAGCGTTGATAAAATGTTGGATCTTCTCTCATCTGTACAGTGACTAGGATACGCGATTGGACTTGTTGACGATGCTGGCGAATTGTCTGTAAAACAAAATTAAGGCTTGTTTACAAAGCTTAAGACTTTTTCCTCTTAGCCCTATTCCTTCATTTTATAACGACGTTTTGAAATAAATTTGTATTAAATAGATCGACTTCTGTCATGATAGGTCTGCAACTCTGGCTGGTTAATTTCTATTCTCTATTTCACCGGGAAATAGCAGTGCATTCGTCATTCTAGCTTAGATATATCGATGGCTGCAAAAAATAATTCACCATCTCGTAGACTATGGCTCGTTTGACACTTTAATATTAAGAAAATAATATTACTTCATGAATAATTAAAACGCAATCTATAAATGCAATAAATGTTACGAAAATAAAGATTTACATTTTCCCATTGTCTAATGAATATTTTGTTCAGGAGTCAAATGTGTACTCTGCTGGCTAATCCGGTTATGTAGAAAAAATAATATTTATGATTTTATTAAAGTTTACCCTACATTATAAAGCAATTTTATTAGTAGTAGGCTGCAACGTTTCCTTACTTTAAAAAAACTTTAATTTCGGCTTTTACTAATACCTAAGTATCCTGAATCCTTATACGAACTAAGCGTTCCATTGTACGCGCCGTCGGTTAGGCGTACACAGAAACACTTAGTCCGTACCTGTATACGCGTGCTCGCGGCGAGTTGTCACTAGTCGGCTTTAGGTTGCACAGTGAGAAGCGCCGCAGTGGTAGCGCACACGACAGCTGTGCGACATGGCGGATACTGGCTGGCTGACTCACAACTTGTCACAACACGTTCATAATCCCGCAAATTTATAAAGGTACCCTGTACGCGTATCCACCTGTACGTGTATTCAACAGGTATGTTGGATAACACGTAGATTGGAACGCTAAGTCCGTACAAGGCTTGAGATTTGAGAATAGGCCCATCAATCGGTTTCCTTTGATAAGGCTCATGACAGTAGCTTCTTGTACTCAGTGATCGCAGTTGAGGGTCGACCTTCACGGATTTCACTATGGATCTAAACACGACCACCAATACGGTACTCAAAAGCGATGCCTACCTCCCAAAAACATTTTGAATACGAGCAGTGCGATGTTGCGGAGAGGGTGATTTATGGTCGGCCAGGAGCGTGGAACTTTCAGTGTAACCTAAGTGTAAACATCTTTGTTTGAAGCTAGTTGCAAGTGTCCATAGACTGCAGTAGACATCTACTATCAGGTTGACTGAAATCTCGTTTTTAATTTTTTTTACTTTTCTAAGCCAGCACTTAGCTACAATCCCACCTGATGGTAATTGGTGATGGAGCTTAAGGTGGTAAAGCGCACTGACTTAACAAAAACCTATGCACTCTTGCCTTAAAGACACCTACACTGTAATCGGATAGAAAGATAGATGCTGGTAACTTATTCCACTCATTTGCTGTACGCATGACGAACGACGTAGCAAACTGTTTGGTTCGAATGCGTGGTAAGTCAACAACGAATGGGTGACGACAGGCCAAACTTCTGGTTGTCCGATGGTGGAACGGAGAGGAATTAAATTATGCAATTCCTGCGCACACTCTCTGAAATGCATCCTGTAGAAGACCGAAAGGCTGGCTACTTTACGCCGGTGTTAGAAGCTGGTAAGATTGGTTTCAACCAAATTCGGGTCACCAATAAGCCTCTTAGCGCGCCTTTCCATTGAGTCTAAGGCTGCTAGGTGGCATGGCATTTTGCTACATACATGCCCATATATGGCAGCAATACTCCATGCACCACCGGACTTGGGCTTTATATAAAGTAAGCATCTGTCTCAGCGTGAAGTATCGCCACACATTTGCAAGGACTCCTAGTATCCTTGCATCCGCTTTGGCCTTGGACTCAATGAACCGTCCGAAGTTCAGTCAGTCCAGTTTAATGAAAAAAGTAAATTTTCATTAAACTGGAATACACCGACATTGCAACCTCACATGTTTAATAGAGGGTGCGGCTGGCTCCATCTGGATAAGTATCACTCTAATTTCTAATTTTTCCGCTATGATAAAACGCGGACATTATTGTATTCTAATTTGTAGACTATAGAGATTCAGTACAGACAGCCTATGAGGTATTGCAGCCCCAAGGGGACACAACACATCTGTATATAACGCTTGTGTGGAGTTCACTTCGAATTTACTTTACATCAGTTAAACTCTAATAATTAGAATGCACTTACAATTGACTTGACGGTTCTTGTTGTTTGATTCAGCAACCATATTTAGTGGTTGCGAATATGTTGCAAGCAGCATTTGTTTCTCTAATGGATTATCATTCTGTTGACTGGAAGAGTTGTCAATGAGGTAACAAACTTGGCCGGGATGAGCGTAGTATTCATTAATGGGTATTGAAGTGACGAAAACAACTTCTGTAACAAATCGAAATAAGTAATAATTCAACTAATTTAACACTTTTCATCATCATTTTAACAACGCTTCACAAGTCCACTACTGAACCTAGGCCTCCCTGAAGAAACTATAAACTACTGTCCTTAGCCACCTGCATCCATAAAAACAAATTAATCACATGAAAAGAAACTGTAACAACATCAAAATATCTTTCATAAATATAAGCAAAATTTATGACTCTTTATGAGGGCTTTTTTCAGCAGTGGACTTGTGATGGACTGTAATGATAATAAACCTGAATAAGACATGGTGTAATTATCACAACATAATGCCGTATCTTGATATAATGATCTATTACTAACTTCAAATTCCCGAATCTTTACTTAAATACATACATACATTTACCCTCACGCCTACCACCCAGAGGGGTACGCAGAGACTATATATATTCTTTGTTTTTTTCAAATAAAGTGTCCTTATTAATATTAATCGCATAGATTAAATAGCTACAGTTTAGTCGAGTGGGCAAAAAATCGGCTTCGTTATATGTTAATCAAAGGGGCAATATACTGTAATATATTACATATATTACATATTGTAATATATTATATAATTACATACTGTAATATATTATATAATTTAACCTAAATTCTAAAATACATCTGCTAGTCAACTCCTACATAGTTACAATGAAAAAGCAAGCCGAGAAATATTTTATAAACATGCACTTACCGAAAACCAATAGACATATTGAAAATACATTGGATTTCATATTGAACTGAAAGTGGAGACGTAAAAACCAGCAGTAAATGAAGACCGTACTATAATACCTTTTTTATTCAAGTTTATCGTTGTAAGATTTAGTATCATCGATTTCTCACTTGTGCAATAATATTCTTTATGAACCAGGGAAAAAGGTTCTTCTCCGTATCGCTGACATTTTAGTTTGTTTAAATGATCAAAGGTAAACTGAAACGCTTCATTGACTATCAAATGATAACAACAGAATTATTAAAGGTACGTTATGTTTCCTTAACACCTCATACTCACGTGTATTAAAAATAAATATTACCATTAAAATGTCCTCAAGCTAAGTCACAAATTATTAACTATACCTGTTTATTTTTCAACAATCTTTAAAACTAAGCTATTATAAAGCTAGCTTGAGGTTTAATAGAAGAGCTGTGGTAGCTCAGGAGTGAGTGCCTGTTGTAAATTTCACAATACGTAGCAACTAGGGTTTGATTCCCACCGACATCAATGGCATCAGAAAATTTTAAGTAGTGATTTACCACGTACTCGGCGGTGAAGGAAAACATCATAAGACAACCTGCATACCTGAGGGAATAAATATTTCGGGGACATATGAAACCCACCCACCACCATCGCGCACTACAGCATTAAGCTCTAGTGCGCGATGGTGGGTTTCATATTCATATGATGGTGGGTTTCATATGATAATAAGAGAAGCCTGAGCCCAGCAGTTTGACAAATACATTTTACAAAGATTTTTGCGGAAAAATTTAAGATAATTTTTTCAGACCTGCCTACTTTATATATATATATATATATATATATATATATATATATATATATATATATATATATATATATATATATGTATATATATATTTTATTTATTTATTTATTTATTCAGCCAAACTTATCACTAACATTACAGGATCTAATAACCTAATGCGCTAGTGAAATCAGTAAACATTTTAATTATTATAACATATTATAAATAATGCAGCCCTTGTGAATTCACTCATAGAACATACAAATATGTCAACTTCCTCATGGATAAGGTTAAGTAGTCTGGTGGCGCGAGTGCGCGGCGCCTCCCGCAGCAAGTTGGTGCGAGCGCGTGGCACAACCAGCAGCCGCGGCCGTCGCCTTCGCCACACGTATTTCTCCGGCACATTCAAATATATACCCTCCAAGAAATAAGGATTGTCTATCTTTCCTCTTATTACTTGGAGAATATATGATACTAATGCGAGGTTCCGCCTAACACGGAGTTCATTATATCCCACCATACCTAAAACGAATAAGGTTGGATATTTTAGTGGATAAAAAGGATATACGCCATAATATTTAAAATATAGAAATCTAACAAATTTGTTTTGAATTCTCTCCAGCATGAGACTATATTTAGTTTCATGTGGAGCCCAGATAACCGCGTTGTACTCAAGCTGGCTCCTAACTAAGGCGTTATACAGTGCTACAATGGCTTTAATGTTAGTGAAACAACGAGCCCTGCGCAGTATAAAACCTAAGTTGCGATACGCTTTCTTGCAGATGTCCGCTATATGATTTTGGAAATTAAGTACTGAGGTGAAACGAACAACCAAATCCTTAACCTCGTTCACTCGTGGCATAGCTACTCCATCCAGTGCATACGTATAGCGCACGGGATTGCGTGCACGAGTAAAAGTTAGCGTTACACACTTAGATGAATTAAACTGCAATTTATTATCCTCACACCACGCTACCACCCTGTCAATGTCGCGTTGTAACCTCTCACAGTCCTCCGGTTCCCTGATCGGTAGATACAGCTTGAGGTCGTCAGCGAACAGCAAACATTTAGCGTCAATCACAACACTCGGCAGCTCGTTTATCATTAATGTAAACTCGAGAGGACCGAGATTGCTGCCTTGACTCACACCAGATCGAGTGTAATATGGTTTCGATACGAAACCAGCGTATTCCACATATTGTTGCCTGTCCCTCATGTAACTGGCAAACAATTGTAGTAAGTGTGGAGTAAAACCAACGATTGCTAACTTTTTAAGTAATACGTCGTTATCGACCAAGTCGAAAGCTTTTCTAAAATCAAAGTAAGCAACGTCCACTTGTACTCCACTGTCCACTACCGGTACGATATCAGCCATGTAGTTCAGAAGGTTGCTTGCGGTACTCCGTGCTGGTCGAAAGCCATGCTGAGCATCTGTCAGCTGGGTGTTTACCTGCGAGAGTACATTCTTATGTATAGCAGACTCCAACACTTTCGCCGGTGTTGACAGGACGGCTACAGG
Source organism: Parnassius apollo (assembly GCA_907164705.1). Classification (NCBI taxonomy): domain Eukaryota; kingdom Metazoa; phylum Arthropoda; class Insecta; order Lepidoptera; family Papilionidae; genus Parnassius; species Parnassius apollo. The sequence goes on along the minus strand of CAJQZP010001296.1, from coordinate 79,044 downwards.
TCTATATCCTTCTACTTTAGTTGATATACCTTTCTTGGGCACCGGCACGACTCGTGTTATTTTCCACCTCTCGGGAAACACCGCCGACTCAATGCAAAGGTTATATATGTGAGCTAGAGGTTCAGCCAACACTTCCCTACAGTCCCTAAATACGTAGGGAGGTATGCCGTCCGGTCCTACGGCAGACTTAGGCTTTAACCGCTGTAGCGCATCTCTAACTTCTTCTAGTTTTAAGCGGTCTAGATGCACGCGCGCACCACCATTACCTCCACCAGCATTAACGATACACGCGTTCACGTCTAAGTCTGCTTGTTTCGTGCTATACACCGAGTGGAAATACCTCGCGAATTCTTCAACACTTTGTTGACCCGTTAACGCCTCCCCATCCTGTAATATTGACCGTGAGTGTCTACTACCCCTTTGAGATTTAATGTAGTTCCAAAATGCCTTTGGTTCTTTATGTAGGTGATTTTGGACGCGGTGCTGATAAAGTGTCTTCTCAATACCTATCATCTTTTTTTACTCTCGCTCTACACTGCGAGTATTTACCGTAATCTTCCGCTAACCCACTCGATTTATACCTTTTGTGCAGAATCGCTTTTAATTTTATGTTGCGAATTATTTCAGGTGTGAACCAATCGGGGTAATGATACCTCGAGCTCACAACGTTTCGCTTTTTCTTTGGAACACAGTCATCTATAACTGAATAAATAATGTCATAAAAATAATTTAAACTCATTTCTAAGTTAAGACCCCACATAGGACCCCAATCTACAGCTGCTATGGACGAATATAGCCTTAACAGATCTGCTTTTTTAAAATTCCATCGCTCCGGTACGTAATATTTGTTATTGTTCGGAAAGGTATCACCAGCGGCGGCCAAGTCTGGCGTCAGCGAGCATGAGGGCGTCGGTGCGGGACACCGGACCGATACCGCGAGCGCGGGATGGTAAGGGTCGAGAGACACGAGTGGAGGCGCCGCACTCACGCACACACCATCCCATGTACTTAACACTAAATCTAAGCAACGACCAATACAGTTCTCTACGCTGTTGCTCTGAGTGAATCCACAATAAGCCTGAAAATATACATAATAATCATTAACAGATGACGGACAGGAATGTAAATTAAAATCTCCTAATACTACCACAGCGCTATACATATCACAAAATTTTTCTATTATCCTAAATAACATCATATAATCAGTCTCACTACTTTTTGGAGGTATATAAATAACGCAACATAAAAATAAAAATCTCTGATGTAAATAAACAGTTGCACTTGCGCATTCGAATACACAATTGTCTACGATGACGTCACCGGGAATCGCCACTGGTCGCAACTCGAACCGCGGTGTGGCCACTAAACATGCGCCGCCTTGCTTACGTCCGTCTGCTCGGTCACTTCTAATTATTGTATAACCAGATGGAATTATTTCAGCGTCCCTAATTGAATTATTACAACCAGTTTCGGTAATAGCGAACAAATCCGCTTCGTGTATAAATACACCTTCACAAAATTCATCCAGTTTAGTCCTAAGGCCTCTTACGTTTTGGTAGAATACCTCGATACATTTATTGGTTCTTTGACTTATTGGCTGGCTTGCGAAACCACACCCATTCACAAAACTCTATATTCACCGCCCAATTTTCTGGTTGACATAGTAATTGATATTTGCTCTCTGGTACACCTATTATGAAGGATGCATAATCTCTTTCAGATTTATGTTTAATTTTTTCCACCTTGACAGCTATATCCTGCCCACAAATTTTTCTTACATGCGTTTCTACGCATTCTGTGGTAGTCTCCTTCTTGAGCCTCCAGACATGTAAATATTTCTTCCGCTCTGTGCCTTGAATTTCTAGAGAGGTTGTGTTATCTCCTCTTTTGACTTCACTGCTCGGGTACCTATTTTTTTTCCTATGAATGACTGTCCATTCTTCACTTTCTTTTTTCTTCACTGTCTCTTTCTTCTTAATTTCTTCTTCCGTATTAGGTTTCATACTACTTATTTTCTCGGCTTGTACCTCTGTGGTAGCAGATGTCGTGGCCTGTTTCGTGGCCACAAATTCCTTTGCATTTTGATTTTGTTTGACAGTACTTGCAAATGACTTTGGTAGTACTGGTGATAATTGAGTTGCTTCTCTATTATTCTTAATATTAGTCCCCGGTTGACGAGATTCCAGCCTTTCGTTTTTTTCTATTAATATTTTAATTTTGTTTTCTAACGAATCTACTTTACTCGCCTTTTCTTGAACTACCTTCAATATATTTTGTATTTTAATTAACTCTGTTTCTGTACTAATAAATTTGTGCTCGAGTTGTTTATATGCCTTTATTTGCTCGTCGAATTTATTTTTCATTTCTAATCGAAATTCTCTCATCATCTCAAAAAAGTTACCTTCGTTTTCGACCATAGGTACATCGGTCTGCTTTGTTCGCCTGCGCTCAGTGTTAACGAAATTGGTTGGTGTAAATGTCCTATTCATTATTGTGTTCCCGCGAACAGGGGTATCAGAATTATCTATCTTTGGGATATTCCGTATACATTCAGGGCATATCCAGTTATCCTTGTACTCCTGAGTGAAAGCCTCAAATGTTTTCTCTGTAATTGCCAGACATTTTAAGTGAAATATCTTTTTACATGTTTCTCGCGAACACTCCATATATGATATTTCAAATATTCGAGAATCACACCCATTACATTTAGTCCCCATTTGACACTTCCTAGCGAATAACTTTTTATTTGTTTTAAAATATATACTACATACACCGAACACGTCCGTACACTCACGCTCGCTCACGAGTACTATATACATTTATCGTTGATTAAGAATCAAAGTGAATGAAAAGATACATTATCACACTAAGGGCTGAGATGGAATGCCTCGTTTGTAGTAAAAAGTCATTAGGCTAGTATTTTATGCAGGTTGCATGCCTGGTCTTTCACTGGCCGAGCTGAACCATTCGTGATATAGTACCATACTAAAGCTGCAACATATAATCACGTAAAGAATAAACACGTCCTTACAGAGTACCGACATTAAACATCAGCATAATGCCAATGTTAGTTAGTAGTGAAAACCTAGGGCCACGTTTTCTAGTAACGAAATATTTCACCTTAGTTCCTAGGGATGGTAAAGCATCAACGTTTGATTTTTAATTAAAAATAGTGACTTTTGTACTACTATTTCTATTTTATTTTAAACAGAATGAAATAGAAGCAGTTGACACATTTATGTTGCTAGGCATCACCATGGATTTCATCTTGATTTGGAAACCTCATGTGGGTGCAGTTTAGGGTAAACTAAGTAGTTTTACTTGCGTCTTTTAAATTCGCAGTGCACGTTAACTGCATACCATGCACACTGAACTGACGTCAAGGCAGTATTTGTTTTGCAAAAGCACTGCATCAGAGTGATCGCTAATCTGCCACCTAAAGAGTCATGTAGGCCATGGTTTGTAAGCCTAAATATTCTTACAGTCAGTTGTACGTACATTTACGAGCTTTGTGGACTAGTCCACACCAGCCCAAAATATTTCAATAAAATAACTGATTTTTTCTAGCCGCTACGTTTATCGCCGTGCCAATAACATATGTTTGTTGATATTATGGGTATAGATATTTGTCCGCGATGGACTCCTAAACTACTTAACCGATTTTAATCAAATTTGCACACGGTGTGCAGTTTGATCCAACTCGAGAGATAGGATAGTATTTTTGCCCATGAGTGACCCACACATTTTTTTGCCTTGATTTATAAAAAAAGGGGGGTTATTCTATATGTTAGTCAAATTGTACAACCATTTGCCTAACTCTGTAAAAGCCCTCCAGGTAAGTAAACGAGATGAACATGGTTTCAATACAAGCTTGGGCCCGGCGTGAACAAAGCTCAAATATGTCTCATTTTGAGGATTTAAACATTTGCTAATCAAGCATCAATCAAGTCAAAAATCATATTTTTGCAGGACCTGGGATTTAGCTTTTATTTTGGTTTTTATGATTTGTAAGTTATGTTGTTAAATCTTTAATTTTTGTCATAAGTTGCTTAAATAATTTGAAAACTTTTTTATTATTTAAGAAATACCGTTATTATCGAAAAAGTATCCCCAATGGCGGGTTGTGTTAATTCCACGAAAATCCATATTCGCTCGGCAAAATCCAGAGTCCGTAACACAAATGCCAGGTAATCACAATGCACTTTGAAATCCGAGAGAAAAGCCAAGGTTCAAGTTAATAAATCCACGAAGTAAAAAAAACAAAACCTAACACAAACCGCAAGGACAATGCCAAATGCGCATTGACAAGTTGAAACTCGCATCTCGCCGTAGACAGAGAAATCTATAGACAAATTGACGCCTACTTTCGCATTCTCACACGAAAAAGATATATTTATGCATATGTCTTGCATAGAACTGAGACAGAGCGCCGTGATTGTTTGTCCCTTTCTCCGTACCGGGTTTTTTGTTTAGCAAACTACACTTTGCTAAACAACTTTGACAGTTCGTAACGATCTAAGGAGTTTATGAGTTGGTTTCAGTGAGAAAAAAAGTGTTTTTTTAAACTTAAAATTGGTGAATCTTGTTCAGTTCAGTTCTTAGAACAATTAAAATTTTTATCTAAATATGTTCAAAAGTCATAAAGATTATTGTATAACCAAAAACTACGTTATCGTTTTTTCTCACTCGAGGCCACGCTAATCATTGGGTGCGTTTGGCAGAAAAAAGCGCTAGCAAGCGCTTGTAAGCAAAATGGCGATCGTAAGCGGTAAGCGCTGTCAAATCGTAAGTAGCTATTTTCCTCCAGGACACGATGTTAGTTTTAACCGGGGAATCTAACCTAATTTAAATACATGTTTGTAAAGTATTCATATTAAAAACTTACCAATCATGAATTTTTAATAGCATGTATATGTTTATTCATGTAATTATATTACTTAAAACTAATATTGCACAAAACAACTTATAAACTCTACTTCAAAACAAACAAATTAAATAAGCAAAATGGCGGATTGTGTCAGCGCTACTGAAGTAGCAATCGTGTCCTGGCCGAAAACTATTTTAGCGCTTATAAGCGCTTGCTAGCGCTTTTTTCTGCCAAACGCACCAATTAGTCTATAGGTTTATCTGTCTACGCATCTCGCAGTTACTACAAAGAGTTATTAAAATCGTCTCCTTCTAAACTGGCAATGATCGTTGATGATAAAGCCTATTCAAGTGTGTTTAAAGTATTATTCAAATGTTTTTTGAGTTAAATAGAATAGCCTGTTCAGTTTTTTTTTTCTAATTAGATTTCTTTTATTCAACAATAATCTCCACAAATATACCTTAATATTTCAATATTATGAGTTTTCAGTCGCGATTCTACTACCGGTCAGTGCAGTCGCTTCTCAACGATGTGGCGAGTCTAATATTGCACCTACAATATTTTCGTGGCGTAAGCATACTACTGAACGAAAATAATTCGGAATGGCTTGTCAACCCTTAACGCTTCGGTACGATTGAAATCCACGAGTTCCTCGCCTTTATCAAAATACACAGAGACATTCCTCGCTCCCGATTTATGGCCTTCTGGGCTAGTGAATCGCCGATACAGGAACGCGCCAAAAAAGAAAGTTCCCTAAATAGTGTTAAGTTATTTTTATCTTTATATTAAATTATATACATTTTAAGTTAAATAAAAAAATGAAATAAAGTTATTGTTAATATTTCTCCACAAATCGTTTAATAGGTCAATAGATCAAGTCTATATACATCATGGAAACGTTGAAAAAAAAATAGCCTTCTTTATGGAGTTTTGTAGGGAACTTTACCGTGGGTGGATTGTTGTTTAGAGCTTCATCGTTTAAATAATGATTTGAAGTGCATTTGATACGTAAAAGTGATGCGTTTTTGTGAATTAATTGTTTGCGCGTGTGAACTATTAGAGAAATCGACGAAACAAGTGCATCGACGTTAATATAAACTTCAAGTAATATTGATCACTTAGGCGCCATATGAACTTGAGTGACTGTCGTTATCGACTATCCGCTGGGATAGGCTGTCTTCAAAATTGCTCAAAAACTTCGCAACGTGACACATTAGTATATTATGAACAAAAAAGTCTATAAACAAACATCCCGAATGAAATGAATCCCGAATAACTTAAAAGACAAGCATTCATGCCAAAAATCTTGGTAAAAAAGCCATTGTTATTTATTATAATAGACATAGACAAAATACAGAATATATTAAATAACGTTTTGTTTCTGCTATAGTAAAAGCATTAGCTTTCGTCTTTCAGTTTAAATTATGTTTTTATGTTTTTTGCTAGAACTACAGAAATAAAAACCATTTAATTATGCTTATAATTTATCGTTTTATAATCTACATATTTTTGTATAACTGTTCGAAACGTTGTTAAGCACACAATTTCGTTCATCTCCATTGATAATATTTTTTGTAGGATAGGGCGACAAATGAGCACACAGTCCACCTTATACCATACCTTATACTACCGTGTGGTAGTGGTTGTTGTGGCCCATAAACATATACATGTATCCTCGATTACGAATTAAATTGCAGATGCCATGTCACCCTTGAGGACTAAGATGGAATGCCTCGAATCCAGTAAAAAGGGTCTCCGGTCCTCTACACTCACCACACGAAACACAGCAACATTAAGCTACTATTTTACGCTAGTATTCTGTGAGAGTGTGATTCTTCCCTGGTTGAGCCGACCCATTCGTGCTAGAACTATACTACTAATATAACTGCAGCATGGGTCTACCACGAAATAATTTAAAACAACTTGATAAGGCTTACTATTCTATAAAGGAATATTTGGATGATAAATTGGGGGCATAATACCAAAAATAAATGTATACCTATAAGCCCCGCACATTAATATTGCGATGGAACCTTGTAACAATAACAGCTGCGTTACGTCGTCCACCGCAAAAAAATAGAGACACAAAAAAGTTAATCTTTTCGTGTTAGGTGTTGCCACCTCTGATGAATAAAGTTAATAACATAGGGTTATAATTATTTATATTATATTATATACATATATTTATAGGTATTTCATTATAAATATTTACTATTAAATTACCTACTAATATAACAAACGTGAGAGAAGTCTTGTCTGTTTGATACGTTTTCATTAAACCTCTCAACCAATTTTGATGGATAACTAATGAATAAAACCAATTGTTAAAAAATCGGTGTTTATTAATACAATTTAATAATTCTTTATATTATATTCTTCAATTCCACTCATATTATTATCTAAATCAAAACCATTTTCAGAGTCTGTTGTATCAGATTCACTGTCGTCTGCCGTATTGATGATAAATAATTTGTCAGTTATTCGGTCTTTACGCCATTATTCTTCTTCATGTCTCTTCAGGTGATTAACTTCTTTCTTCCAATCGTCTGGAGTTATTGAGTTCAACGCCTCCAAGGTCAAAAATTCAATTTTACGAGTACTTTCTAATTGTTCTACATTCTTTTCTAAAACTCACTGGTTGACAAAGTTCCAAATTTGTTCGATAGAATTGAGGTCGCAGTAATATGGTGGCAATCCTACTACTTTGTGGCCACTAGTCAGCTAACTTTTTTTAAATAAATATAACTCCGGTTTAGCGCAATTATTCGAAATGTCGATGTTGTGAGCTTGGAGCCACTCAACCATCACCCATTTTCTAGGATTTATTTTCTTCCTCACTATGAAAGAATGAGTTGTCCATTACAATAATTTAATTGCTTGGTTAGCTGTGTATCAATTTTTCAGTCAGTCACTTTGTGAAATTTTTTAGCGTTCATTTGATGGTGATAGTCCCCGGGTTTTGTTTCTGCCTAAAACATTAAAAGTGCATTATCTACAAAACCGGTTTCATTTCCCGCGTGCACTATTCTCCATCGGCAGCCAGGGCTGTCACTCTAATATAGGTTGGTGTTTGTCAAAAATTTTTTACAGTGTAATTGGCGTGTATCCATGTTTCATCTAGATAGATAACAGGTTTTTTTGTTTGTGCTCAGCAAGTCATTGTTTTTAATGCATCATAAATATTTAGCCCTCCACGCTTGAATTTGGAGTCTTTCTACTAGAGTCAGTCTTTTCTGGTAGCATCTTTTAAATTGATATTCTTAATCACTTTTAATTATTTTTTTTAATGTTGTTTCAGTTCCTGTCTGTATAGTTAAGGTCTTTTTACAGCTGCCATGATCTTGCGCATTGTAGGTATTTCTTTTCCCACCACATATATATATATATATATATATATAATACATTAAATTTCTTAATGATGTTAAAGAAAATCCGTCTAAATATTCCTTTCTATGTCACTTTGCTTTTGTAAAAGTTTTCATTTTACTGCTACTAGCTGTTACAGATTCATGCTCTCGTCGTAATTTTATCACTATATTTTTTGCAATGCCCGTAGGTACGTTCTATCACTTTATTAGAATTTTGTAAAAGATTTTAAATGTTCATCACAAGTCACTTTGAAATTAACATGTCCTCAGTAGTGTAAGAAAGCTTTTTCTAACCGAGTTGACCGGGTCTAAAGATCACTGAACCTGTTGTTATTAAATTTGGATATATAACTTCTTCATATAAATATTATTATATTATTTAATTTTATTTTGGTTGTTTTTATCCAATTTAATTTGCATTAAACACTTATATACTGTATACTTATATACTGCTGTATACACTTTATCCTCACCTTGGGGTGCTTGAACGTACAAATATTTAACAGGTCGCTCAGAAGGATTGCAAGGTCCAATCTTTATGACCTCATTACCATCACAACACGGAGGTGAGCATGGATTACAAGGAGCACACGAAGGTTCTGGCTCACAGGGTTCACAAGGGGGATACTCCGTGTAAGAAATTTGAGCATCTGGATCAGGTATCGGCAGACTTAAAGTCGTACCCAAAATAAGAGCTGCAAAGTATCAAAATATAAAAATAAATAAGTAATTATATCCTATTAAGATACGCGATGACTCATCTAAAATCTGTCATTGTCATTTAATCTGGCATAAGTATTAAGTACGCAACATTAAAAATACTCGGACACCATTAGGAATTTTAATGATAATTTAATTAGAAAGTCGAGCATTGATTAAATCTACTATTTACACGAGGCAGCATACTCTTATCTGCTCCATAACCTCCTAGAGAAACGATTGAGATACACATCAGAATTTGATAGTAGCGGTATACTTGATCTAAAGAAATGACGACAAATAGACTTTTAATCTAAAATCTAAATAAATATATTACCTGCATAAGAGGCACAATAAAATTTTTCGTATTTAAATAAATTTAAAATAACAATAATTATAGTTACCTGATAACCAAACTATTTTACCCCACGCCATCTTGCGGTCGTCTGATTAATAATAGTAAAATTTTCAATATTTATACATAGTACGAATAAAATGTTTGTATATATTAATGTAATTAATTTTTATCGCAAATATAGATTTTAAAATAAATGATATAACACTTTAATTAGCACAAAATATTATTAATATTTTTTTCTTTGTATATGCCGAAATTGTTTGTGAATATTACATAAAATATTTTCATATTACCTTAATCAATTCATCACAATTAAAAAGCATTTCATGCAAAGTTTATAGTTTGATTAAATAACAAAAACGCATGATAACTATCCTTGATATAAGCCACGATCGCTATTAAATTAGTTTTGAAATTGAAAATTATTTTCTGCTTTTCTCTTTCCGTCTCCCTGCTTTGAAGAATTCACCCCACTTTATAAATTTCTTATGTATCACGGAGGCGTTTTTAGTATATAAATGCATGTAGATAAATATCCATGCCCGAGATAATTATTTTTATACAATACAAATACATACTCTAGGCGGGAACCAAACAAGCGGCGACACAGCGTCGCATCTAAGTAAGATTTGTGATAGATAAAAGAAGATTAGCATTGGCCCTTCCCTGTCAAACCGAAACGGTTCCACCTGACCGGCGAAGAACCAATCCTATAACTGTATTATAGCTGCGGCACGGCTTTACCATTTAAAAATAATTCAGTAAAGTTAATGTATTTAATCTAATTTAACGAAACATAAAATAAAATTTGACCTTGCCCAACCAAGTTACGGATGATGGAACATCAAACGTATATCAACATTTTTATTAAAGAACGCATATGAAAATACCGTAAAAAACGAAAATGTAACAGTTGGTAGGCATGGGGTTATCAACGATCTTTGTGTTTGGTAAGCAATGCAATCAAGTCATTTTTGATTAACAATTATTCCATTTAGAATGTAGGGCTTCTTTTCAGCCTATGAGTCCTCTGAGTAGACACAGGAACAGATAGGGTGTCACCTATTTCTACGACCAAGCAGAATTGCGTGCTCTGCCTTGTTCCGGTCTAAAAGTATTAGAGAGCCAGCATAATTACTGGCTGTAAGACATTCCATCTTAGTCCTGAAGAGATGAAAACGCATCTATAGACTTCTTTGTTTGAAGTTTGTTGTATGTGTCAGTATGCTGCTTTAGCCACTTACCAACTCGTGGACTGTAAGTTCTTTATACTTTTCTTTTATACATAACAGCCTATTAAAATTCAACTGCTGAAATAATAGGCCTCCCAAATTCGCCATATTATATAGTAGAAGATAAGACGAAATTCAATGTCAGAGAATGGTTCGTTACAATAACACTCAAATGCGTTTTTGGACTGATGTTTTAACTCAAGATGCGGGTATGTTTACACGCATCATTAGTACAAAAGTAAACTGAAAATGTAGAGATTTCATAACATTACGAGAAATATACGTACATACGTATACATAAGCACTCACACCTGTCACCCAGAGGGGTAAGCAGAGACTACGGACTTCCATTTGGCACGATCCTGACACACCTCTCTCGCCTCTTTCACATCCATATACCTACGCATACATGTTCAATAGATTGCCAATTTGGTCGACAATCTTTCGCCTAGGGCGTCCCTTACCGACTCTGCCTTTAACTTCTGCAACATAAATTTGTTTTGTTATGAGAAATATTTAATTATTATTTCAATATTTTGTGCCAAAAGAAAGGAAGGCACCGTGGCAATGCTACCGTACCACCAGTAGGGCCATCGTATGCATTGGAAAGCAAGGGGAGCCTTGCATCTCTCCACCGTCGATATGCGTTCCGCAGCTAGTCCCACCTTGCGTTAGACCTGCCCGCTTGTTCACACCACCATGTATACCACTCAGCCTCTCACCTCGTCTACCGTGGCCTGAACCTTGCCCTCCGTACTCCGAACCTTGCCCACCGTGCCCAGAACCTTGTCCACCGTGCCCTGAACTTTATTCTCCGTTGTCTTGCTATTAACCATCCGCTGCATCATGACGACACCATGTGTTCTGCCACGTCAAATCAGTAGATTTAATCTTAAAATATTGAAATAAAAAAACGATATTGAACATCATCGCATTTTCAGAAATTTCTTCCAAAACATTTAATCTTCGTCACATGTTATTTGTAAACAAAAATATTTAAAAGGAGGATGGCCAAATTTCTATAGGAGCTGGACTTGACTTTTTTTTTCACGTCCCAAAACAAACTATAGTTAGATTAGTTTGTTTTTATGTTGTAAACATAATGACGTTTAAATATAATGTCTAAATAGCCACGATTTTTATAATAACGTCAACAATATTTTTAAGGCTGAATCAACAAATACCTTTTACTTTTTTTATTGATCATTTCGTTGAAATATAACATTGGTATGTCAAAATTACAATCAATTCAAAAAATATTAGATTACATTAGATTATTAAAATTACAAATTAAAATACATCTACATTTACATATCAAGCAAGTCAGAAAATGAACATTTCATATATAATTCTATATTATAGAAAGCGTGATTCAAAAAGTATGTTTTTGTCATTTGTCGAAACGCGTTTAATGGAAGTCTTGTTATTTCTAAAGGCAATTTATTGTACATTTTGATTTTTAACGAAAAACCTTGCTTGGACGCTCTATCCGACTGTGATGTAGCCTAAAAGTGTAGTTAGCGATAAGTGAGGAGGATAATTAGCGATCTCGTTTCCATTTATAAAGATTTCTCTAAAATAATTTCATTACCCAATAATAGAACATCTCCCAAAGCGCACCCTACGTATGTGCATCATACTCCTAGAGTTCGATGTGAAAAAGAGCCGTCTGTCAAACCGTCTCGTGAAATTGACCGTTTTTACGATAATTCAATAAAAACAACACCTACATATATAGCACAGTATATAGTGTAAAAACAAGGGTGGCGTAATTATTGTCACACGAAGTCTTTCCTGAAAGATTTCAAGGCTTTTTTGTAGTTTGACCATTTCAATTCTAGCTGAAGAGTGTTAGTCGCTAGATACCTACTGTCTTTCAGTCTTCAATACTAAAGTTGCATATGTATTGAAAAATCGAGTAATGGTAGGTTACGGGAGTAAATGAAGTGTAATGGTAGAATTTAGAAGTACTTTAATGAAATAAGTAGGCTAGACAAAATTACTTTTTATTCATCATCTTCTTACAACTACAACATCAAGGAGTGATGCTGGCACTGGTGATATTGTCCGCTGATGCCTGGTCCACCCAAGGTACCACACAAGCGTCATAACATGTGCGCTGTACCCAACTGTTCTTCTACCAACTAAACAATTACAGAAATACCTATTATATTTTCCCTTCCCGACACATTATTTTCATTTGATATATGAACATAATATACTTTTCTGGAAATGTGTTTGGATTTGATTTTGCCTCTTATAAGTGAATTATGTCCACTTCCTCTCAAACAATACTCTGTTACATTAATGTTTTCTCTGCTTATTTCAATTCGATACCCTCCGTGTAACCTGATATGTTCACTATAATAAGACCTTGCCTGTTGAATCTGATATGTTCCTAGGGCAAATAATATAACTTCAAAATATTCTAGACGGGGGAATGTAATATTAGTATTGGAATAAGCTGTAATACTAGTAAAATCAAATGTTCGTCTATTCATATTCATACTATTTATCATCATCATCATTACAGCCCTTCACAAGTCCACTGCTGAACATAGGCCTCCCCCAAGTAATGCCACAAAGCACGGTCCTGAGCCACCTGCATCCATCGACTTCCTGCATGTCTTACCAGGTCGTCACTCCATCTAGTGGGGGTCGCCCTACACTACGCCTACCGGTACGAGGCTGCCACTCGAGAACCTTTCTTCCCCATCGGTTATCGGTTCTTCGAGCTATATGGCCGGCCCATTGCCACTTCAGCTTACTAATCCGTTGGGCTATGTCGGTCACTCTGGTTTTACTGCGGATATCCTCATTTCTGAGTCTATCACGCAGAGAAACTCCGAGCATAGCCCTCTCCATAGCTCGCTGAGCGACCTTAAGCGTCCTCATATGGCCAGCAGTGAAGGACCACGTCTCAGATCCGTAAGTCATCACTGGCAACACTCACTGGTTGTACAATCTAGTTTTTAGAGATTGAGGTATACCTGACGAAAAGATATGCCGTAATTTCCCGAACGCTGCCCAGCCGAGTTGAATCCGTCGATTGACCTCTCGGTCGAAGTTGGACTTACCTAGTCGGACTATTTGTCCCAGGTAAACGTATTCGTCAACAACTTCGAGCATAGTGCTCCCAACAACTACCGGCATAGGTGTGACATGGACATTGAACATGATCTTTGTTTTGTCCATGTTCATCTTAAGACCTATCCGTTGGGAGGCACTATTGAGGTCATTGAGCATAGTGCTTAAGTCCTCCAGCGATTCTGCCATAAGGACTATATCGTCGGCAAATCGAAGGTGAGTGATGTACTCGCCATTGATGTCAATACCGTATCCTTTCCAGTCCAGTAGCTTGAAAACGTCTTCCAATGCAGCGGTGAAGAGTTTCGGGGATATAACGTCACCCTGTCTTACACCTCTCTGCAGTTGGATAGGTTTCGAGCTCTGGTTCTGTACTCGGATAGCCATCGTAGCCCTACTGTACAAACATTTCAGCACTTCGATATACCGACAGTCAACTTGGCACCGCTGAAGGGACTGTAGCACCGCCCAAATTTCGACGGAATCAAAGGCTTTCTCATAGTCCACATACGCCAGGCAAATTATCCGAGGTCCGAAGAGAGGGGGAGGACACGGCAATCCTCGAGTCCGGCAACTTGTTCTATCACCGGGAGGGTGACCATCTGTCCCAAGGAGGTGTCGGATTTATCGTCCACAAATCTCTCGTCAACAACGTTGTAAAGATTGGGAGTGTGTCGACGAGGGTCGCGTACCTGATACTCAGAATCACCAAACGGTATTCGCTGAAGGTCATTCAGGTTTACGCACCAACCTCGGCACATCCCGATGAGGAGGTGGAGGAAATGTATGAGGATATTTCCAGAGCCATACATTCCTCCAAAACCTACTGCACGGTGTTGATGGGAGACTTCAACGCAAAACTGGGCACAAGAGAAAGCGGTGAGCTGAAGGTAGGGAAATTTGGAGTAGGGCAACGGAACCGAAGGGGCCAGCAGCTGGCCGACTTTATGGAGAAAGAGGGACTCTTTATGATGAACTCTTTCTTCCAGAAGCGGCCCCACAGGAAGTGGACCTGGTCGAGCCCCGACGGTTCGACAAAAAATGAGATTGACTTCATTATGACGACCAGACGCCAACTGTTCAGTGATGTCTCAGTGATCGCAAGGGTGAAAACTGGCAGCGATCACCGAATGGTTAGAGGCACACTGAACCTAAACGTTAAGTTGGAGAGGTCTCGTCTAATGAAGTCAACGCTCCGTCCCCCTCGTGCTCTAATCCAGAATCCCGAAACCTTTTAGCTCGAGTTACGTAACCGCTTTCAGTGCCTAGAAGATTGCAATGCAGTGGACGATATGAACGACAAGCTCGTGGAAACTGTCCATGCGGTCGGAGCTAAGTTCTGCAAGACCCGCCGCAGAAGAACACAAAAAACTCTCCGATCACACTCTTAATCTCATGGCTGTTAGACGGGAGATGAGGCTGCAATCGTCAACAGATTTGACAGCATACAGGCAACTGAACAGACAGATCTCCAAATGCATAAGGCGAGACTTACGCAACTTTAAAACTTCTCGTATTAAAGAAGCGATCGAGCGGAACCAGGGCTCCAAAGTCTTTGCCAGAGATCTGTCTGCCAGAAAGAGCCAACTGTCAAGGCTGAAGACTGAGTGTGGCAACATCGTTTCCGGGACACCTGAGATTTTGAGTGAGATTGAGAGGTTCTATGGGCAGCTGTACACATCATCGTTGGAGCCACACGCAAGTGTGAGTAACGATCCAAGAGCAAGTCTTATCCGACACTATTCCGATGATATCCCGGACGTCAGTCTAAGCGAGATTAGAATGGCTCTCCAGCACCTTAAAAACGGCAGGGCCCCAGGCGAGGATGGAATTACAGCGGAGCTTCTGAAAGCGGGTGGAACACCGGTACTTGAAGTCCTTCAGAAGCTCTTCAATTCCGTCCTCCATGGTGGCACTACTCCAGAGGCGTGGAGCAGAAGTGCGGTGGTCTTGTTCTTTAAGAAAGGCGACAACGCTCTCTTAAAGAACTACAGACCGATTTCCCTTCTGAGCCGCGTCTACGTGCTGTTTTCGAGAGTCATTACGAATCGTCTCGCACGCAGACTTGACGACTTCCTGCCTCCCGAACAAGCCGGTTTCCGAAAAGGCTTCAGTACCATAGACCACATACATACTATTTATAAAATCAGATAAATTATTATTTAATGAAAATCCTTCTCCAATCACATTTATGATTTGCTCAGCATCATTCCTGTTTTTAATCGAACACTGAATTTATTTAAAAGGCTAGCAATAGCAGTGTAGGTTGCACGATGTCTCTCACAATTAATCAAGATGTGAAAAAATCAGTCCGTAAAACAATACCGAAGTCAAAACAACAGAAGAAAATAACAATCATAGATTACTGTGTATATACTAGAGAAAACAATAATGGCGCGGATTGATGACCACAGACTAAGCGATGACAAATGACGTTCCGTTGTACATATGTAATTGAACAAAACGTTTAGCTTACTATGACCTAGAAAATTATTTTTATGGCAAGAATCCAGTACATAATAAATCAGCATAGTAGTTGATTTGATGTCTACATACTAATTGAATTGAATTAAAATTAACAACTATTCATAAAAACGTGAATAATTATAGTCTTTGAATACCAAGTCCTTTAACTCATGAAATGAATCGTCATTTCGTGTGTAGGAACGTTTCAGAACGCACCTAGCGTTCTGAAACTATTATTTGAAATTATTTTGAACAGTTACAAAAATAGAAATAAATGGATAACTTTTTTCGTGGCTACTTAGAGAGGTATTTCTTGTGTATTTTAAGACCTTAAACAATAAAGGTATTTTACATAAATATTTCATATTGGGACGCTATCATTTCGTTGTCGGGTATTTGGCCATCATCCTATTGGCTACGTAAAAATACCATACATATATTTTATTTTATGGATAAAATTAAAAAAAAAAACAATAATGTAGCGTATTATCGTAGTTAATACAGTATTCACAGGATTTTTGTCCACTTTCACTATTAAACTCACGAGTTCACTTAATTACACCTTATAACTATTTTTAAAAATCAATCTAGTACGGAGCTATTGTCGTTCGAGTGTAGTGAAAATGTGTTCCTGTAATTTTAGTTCTTGAAGTAATTAATTTATTCTTTATCTATGGAAAAAAGGGAATGCTTAATTTATGAAATTTAAGATAATCACAATCACACAGTCATAGTTTGAACTGCCTGAAGCTAAGATTGGAGTGATTACGGCTGAATAAATAGTTTTTGTACGTTGTTGAGCTAATTTCTAAAGGAAAACAAATTATAGTTGTTTCCCTTTAGAAATGTTTGTAATGTCCCCTAAGAATTGTACTGAATTCTCCATTGCTTATAGTGAATTCTAATTAATACTTAATCATCACCATTTTCTAAGACGTGTAGGTAGAGGTGGGGTTACGGGGTTATTATTACATTTATAAAAATTATCTTAATGTCAGTTTGTAAAATCACTAGTTATTAAAGATAACTATTTGGAAAAAGAATAAATACACCAACATTTAGTAATGAAAAATTTTTAATACACACGTGCTTACATAAAA
Organism: Parnassius apollo; assembly: GCA_907164705.1. Lineage (NCBI taxonomy): Eukaryota > Metazoa > Arthropoda > Insecta > Lepidoptera > Papilionidae > Parnassius > Parnassius apollo. The sequence goes on along the minus strand of CAJQZP010001296.1, from coordinate 61,867 downwards.
TAATTATATTTTGTAATAGTTGATAAATATATTATAGACCTAAATGAGCTAGGTTAATGAAAATCATTCATAAGAAATGCACCTAAATAAGCTATGATTTACAAACTGTATATCACAATTAAAACTTTGTACGGGTATTCTTATACAATGCAATTTTATAATAATAATAAACGAGCGATAAGCCTTTGAAATTTGCTGTGGGTCAAGTAAGTTAGTAAAAGATCTTCTGGATAGAGATTTCTTACACATTATGCCTTCAAAAAATTGGATGATTTGAAGTTCCAATAAAATCACATTGGTCATTTCTTACAACGTCTTGTGTGATAAGATTGTGATGATCTGTAGAATCATTTGAGTTTCAGGGCACAATTTGTAAGTATGAACTAAAAATTTAGTTTTTAGACGTAGGTATCTTAAGTGCACGGATACGGAACAGAGCAAGTTTCAGGTATAACTGAATACTGTATACTAGGCTCGCCTTTGAAAATTGATGACGTTGGAATGCATATTGTTGGCGGTTGGACTGTCGGCGGTGTATGTTTTCGGATGACAATTGGGGGTGGATTTATTGGAGAAGACTTTGGCTGAGTTACAGTGATGTAAATAAATAAATATTTATTTCTCTTTTTTATACAAGAAAGATAGACGAAGTTGAGTAATTATTTTTAAAATGCACCTAAAATCCCCAATACCGTATGTCGTCCCATCGCTTTAGCGGAGTTTGTCTGATAATCCAGATCTTTTACGTTTTTATATACAAAAGTAATAGTTATGTAAGTTATGCATTGCGAGATGTGATAATTTTGTTTGATTTGCAACCACTTGAACATTCATAAGCAATGATTTGTTGATTTTTAAATTTTAAATATTTTGATTAAATGACACGAAGCACAAATTGTTTTTCACGGTGTATAATATACTTTATAACATTTATCTTCGATATCAAAATATGATGCATTTTATATACATGCTAAATTCTGACTTAAGACTATAACGGGGTTGTTGCAGAATTATTTAAGCTCAATAATATGAATTTTACGACGTGACGAGCATATTACTCTTTCGACGTTTAAATATCGCTCGAACTCACGTCCGAGATATCATCGGAATAGTCTCGGATAAGACTTGCTCTTCAAATTCAATCCAATCAAGGATGATGTGTACAGCTGGCCATAGAACCTCTCAATCTCACTAAAATCTAAGTTGTCTCACTAAAATCTAAGTTGTCAAGGATGCTATCACACTCAGTCCTTAGCTTTGACAGATGGCTCTTTCTGGCAGAGAGATCTCTGGAAAAGGCTTCGGAGCCCTGGTTTCGTTCAATCACTCCTTCAATACGAGCAGTATTGAAGCTGCGTAAGTCCCGCCGCATGCATTTGGAGATATGTTTGTTCAGTTTTCTGTATGCAGTCAAATCTGTTAAAGACTGCAGCTTCATTTTTCGTCTAACACCTGAGATTAAGAGAGTGATCGTGGAGTTTTCGTGTTCTTCTACGGCGGGTCTGCAAGACTTAGTGCGAGTAGCGAACTTAGTTCTGACCGTATAGACAGTTTCCACGAGCTTATCATTCATATGGTCCACTGTATTGCAGTCTTCTAGGTACTATAAACGGTTTTGTAGCTCGATCTGAAAGGCTTCTGGACTTTGGATTAGAGCACGAGAGGGACGGAGCGTTGACTTCATTAGACGAGACTTCTTCAACTTAACGTTTAGGTTCAGTGTGCCTCTAACCATTCGGTATTTGCTGCCAGTTTCTACCCCTGCATCATTAAATAGTTGCCATCTAATCGTCATAATGAATTCAATCTCATTTTTGTCGAACCGTTGGGGCTCGACCAGGTCCACTTTCTGTGGGGCCGCTTTTTGGAAGAGAGAGTTCATCATAAAAAGCCCCTGTTTCTACATGAATTTGGCTAGGTGCCTTAGGTTCCGTTGCCCTTTCCCAAATTTCCCTACCTTCAGCTCACCGTTCTCTCTTGTCTAGTTTTACGCGGAAGTCATTCATTATAACCTTATAGTAGGTATATATATATATATATATATATATATATATATATATATATATACTAATGAATACTTATACAATAATAAATAACAAAATAAAACCAAAAAAGAAAACAGAAGAAGCAGAGTAAGAAATTATCTAGATCTATGGGTCTATTTACAGAACTAAAATTAAACTATCAGGTAAATAATTAAAAATAAAACCCGAAACAATACTCATTTAAAAGGCAAATCTTATGATGTCAAAGGATTACAAAAATTACACCTGCAGAAAGTTTAAACGATGTTCGTTACGGTACAAAGTCGACCACATCTAAGCGAACGGACTATATACTCAATGGCAGCGCTTCGAAACGGCACAAATGTGTTGTAGTATATAGCCAGTCCATCGTACTAATATATATGGAGTTCAGTGACTTACTCTCATATTTACACAGTATAAAGAGACCAAAGATAAAGACGTGTCATTTTAGCTCTACGGATGAATTATATGGAATACATTTAAATAGGTTTGTCTTTTTTCGCCCTGTTTGAAAATTAAATTAGGAAAAGCGAGACAAGTTTATTGACTCAATTTATGATGTATTTGTATGTAATTACTCTGAGGTTATATTCGTACTGCAGTCTGATTGCTGCCACAAGATTTTAATTTTTTTGCACACACACATATTACTATCGAAAATGACATGGAACGAAACATTTAACAAGCATCAAAAGCAACACAGTTTTAGTTCACTTCGTGTTGATCATTTCTTCCCATTCCTACAAAAATTATGCTCGCACAGTCTCTTCTCCGTCCGATTCTCGACTATGCGGATGCAAGCTATGTTGATGTACATAACTAAAGACCAGCTAACTAAACTTGAGAGACTTCAAAATACTAGTATTCGGTTAATATTTGGATTGCGCAAATTTGACCATATTTCCCAATTTCGCTCAGGTTTCAAGTGGTTACCTATCCAATTTCGCCGGAACATGCATATTGTTTCTATTCTGTACTGTGTCTTATTTCACCCTTCCACTCCTCCTTATCTAAATGAGAAGTTTAGTTTTGTTGGACTTCCAGGGGAACCTCTACGCTCTTCAAGAAAACTCATTTTAAGGGTACCAACTCACAATACATCTTTTTTAATAAATCTTTTACTACCCAGTCTATTAAGCTCTGGAATGCCCTACCTTTGTATATACGCGAAGCACAAACCAACACCAACGATTTTCATGAAATTTAGTGTCCAGGGTAATCATAATGCCTTGGTTCGCATCCTGTCTTCGGTTCGACTTTTTTCCTTTTTTTTTTTCAAGTTCCCTTCTTTTGTGAGAAAATCTACTATTTCGCCCATTTTTTAGTATTTTTTAAAAATACGAAAATTTTAATTAAAATAATTGCACTCATGATTTTTTATTCAAATAACCAGTTCAGTTTTTTCTATTATGTCAATAAAATCAAAAAATATTATTCATGTTTCATTAGTATGCAATTTGAATCTTAATGTAATTTCAAAAAAAAAACCGAGCAAAGCTCGGTCATCCAGGTACTAAATTATGTTTTTATAATTTTATTTATTATAAGTATTATAAATTATTACAAATATAAATTATTAATTATTATTTATTATAATAATATTTCACCATTTTTTATGTTTCTTTTTGTCAATAATTAAAAAAAAATATTCGGCTTTACGTGCTCCGGCACAGGGGATGTGACACCGCCAACTTTCTGACTCCGGGATAATGGCAGATAAGGGCAGATACTAAGAATTTCTTGACAGAAAAACTCAATAATTGATTTCTGGCCCGACCCGGGATTCGAACCCAAGACCTCAAGACCTAAGAGAGATTAGTAGTCGCACTACTACAACCACTAGACCAACGAGGCAGGCAAATTAAATATAACGATATGTTGGCGGTGTAAGAACATCGCCTACCATATATCGTCCCATAAGTCGTACAGTGGGGAACAAACCACAACCAGCCACCTTTGGTATTTTATTACTTATCCCAATATTTATGTGGATATATTTATGTTGGAGGTTCATACTTAGCAGTAGGCTTTTGGTAACGGTACCGGTATAATTAAAGGTTTTAATGAGTTATTTCGTGGGGTTAATCAAAACACATTGCATACGTGCTTTATTTCATTTTATAATGAAGCCTAAATTAACAAAATTCCTTATTCTTTTAATAAAAAGTGGATTAACATAATTTTATAAAATTAGCATTATCTTTCTTTCTTTTATTAATGGTTACTGATGACGTGCTCAGTCAGGTGCACTCAATTAGGACTCCTTTTTGTTTTAGGAGTTTGACTGGATTCCTCAGATACCACTCTCTTACTTACTTTTGTCGCCATTTATCAGTGTTTTTTTATTGAATAAGTGTGACAAACGACACAGTTCACCTGATGCTAAGTGGATGCTGTAGCCCATAGAAATCTACTTTTATCTTCTATTAAGAATCAAAATGCAGATGAGTTGCCATCCCTGAGGACTGAGATGGAATGCCTCGTTTCCAGTGTAAAGAGTTGCTTACGATTCTGTGTTTCAGTTTGATTGGTAAATAGTAAATACATAACACGAATGTAATTAAAAGGTGTAAGGCATTCCATCGCAGTCCTCACATATGAGAACGTATCTGTACACTTCTATGTTTGAAATTAGATGCATGTTTCCATACACAGCTTTACCTTGGCATCAGTTGGACTGTAAGTTCTTTTTCCACATATTACAAGTGATTCCACTTTCAATGTTTTTATGTAACAATTGAGACGACAATATAGTTGTTATCTTAAACATGTGATATTTTTAGTCGACTCAGTTTTAAAAACGACTTCAAAACCAAAAAGTATAAAAAAATCACTTATTATTATGTTATGAATTCGGGACTTAAATTATTATATAATGTTTGGTATTTTTATACCATATACTCTTTACTTGATGACGAGATCTATGATTTAAAGTCAAACTTGAGAAAAAACAAAGATTTAATGAGATTTCGCAATATAAGAAACTTGGTAAAAATATATGGTTGGGTCAGGCGACCGTATTTGTAGGCAACAACAAAACACTAAAAAATTTAAAATATAATGAATGAGGTCAGTCGCGCATAGTATCTAATTAGCTAATTACTGATATGCCGACGCGGGGGAATGCACGGCGTTGCACCGTACAAATACACCATGTCTTAGCTCTGACTTCAAAAGATATTATGTGCAATTTATTTAAATAACATACATAGTAACCAACTAAGCTACAGGCTAAGTATATGGCTGCAAAGTTGCAGGGCCGCGGTCTCGAATACCGCAGGAAAAAAGGGTTTGTATGACCTTCTACATACCTACTATTCTAAGCTTACGCTGAATTGATGTCTGTTTCATTAATGAAGCCGAATACTAATTATAACTATTCCTTTATTAAGAAATGCTAGTTTTAAAACGTCTGTATTATAATAATAATAAATAAAATTTGTTTTCATGTTTGACATTAATTAAACTAGAAGGCTATATTGAATCGGAATCCAATAAGAAATATTTGACCCTAGTAACTAGAAGGTCAATCACCCGAAATCAGCTAAAATGCCTAAATCGAAGAACACAGGCTTTGCATATCGTCGACAAGGTCGCGGGCATTGAGCGTGATAATATCTAAGATAAAAGATTAGAAATAAATTTACAAATACCCTATTTATTTTGTTAAAATTTATCATTTGTAGTACATTATTTTTTGCAGAATAAGAGAGACGGTATTTTCTACACTCAATCAAGAATCAAAATGCAGTTGGGTTGTCATCCCTGTGGACTAGATATAGAACACCTCGTTAATAGTAAAAATTATCGCCGGTTCTCTACACTCACCATGGGAGACAGCAGCATTCAGCTGCTATTTAACGTTGGTATTGAGAGCGTGATCTACCCTGGTCAAGCTGACCTATTCGTACTGCAGGCATAACTTATCATCGGCGTGGCTCAACCACGTAACAATTATTATATTTTAATATAAAATTACAACATCTATAAATCCAGTATGATTGACACTTATACTGCAGCTGTCACGTGACCAACATTCCTGCTCGCTTCGAATGTGAACAAAAATAAAATGAATCAAAGGAATCTGCTTGAATGGCCGGCTTACTGTTTATCTCAAGAAACAGGGTGAATTAGTGTCGAAAGAATAAAAGAGAACACGTTAAAACGAGTAGATAAAATCCTTTACGAAAACAATGTAAATAAAAAATCGTCGTTGAGTGTTTATTAAACGGAAGTGTATGACTGCAAAGTAATATTACAAAAATAACAAAGAAATTAATTAATAAAATGATGGTTGAGAAGTTATCGACCAAATTGGCGATATTTTGAAAATGGGCCACGTTAGAAGTACCCTTAACCGACGAGCATGTATGCGTAGATATATGGATGTAAAGGAGGCGAAAGAGGTATGTCAGGATCGTGCCAAATGGAAGAAGTATATATATATATATATATATATATATATATATATATATATATATATATACTAGCCCGTTTGCAGAAACGACTACAGGTATAATTTCTGTCGACAGCCCATCCCACATGTCGGTCACCTCGTGAGCCAGGTCCAGATATTTTGTTCGCTTATCTGTTTCAGCTTTCACGAGGTTCTCGTCATACGGAATGGTAATGTCGACCAAAATGATGGACCGAGAACAGTCAAGGATATTCCTTGACTGTTCCCGGTCCATCAGCACAATATCCGGCTTATTCGCAAGTCTGTGATGATGGCCCGGTCCCAGTAGAGCTTGGCGCGGTCATTTTCGAGCACGGCTTCCGGCAAGTACTTTTATACGGCAGTTTCCGGTCCACGACACCGTATTTCAGAGCGAGCTCCTGGTGTAGAATTTTGGTTACTAGGTTATGCCTGTGCAAGTACTCAGAGTTAGAAAGCGCCGAACAATCGGAGATAACATGCCTAAGTGACTCACCGGGATGGCGACAAGCCCGACTTATGTCGACGGTGCCATCCTTTACGATGTATCTCCGATGGTAGTTGGTCTTAATAACCTGATCCTGCATCGCACAGACCAAACCCTCGGTTTCCCCAAAGAGGTCACCGAAACGTAGCCAGTTGAGGGAGGCGACTGTATCTACAAAAGGCTCATGTAGAGCCCTGTAATACCTCCCGTGGAGCTCCTTCTCCTTCCATACGATCTCCCGGTAGGAAATGCTAAGCACTACTGGGTCCTGCCATTGCTCGTTGGCTAAGGATAGAGAGATAAGCCCTTTATCACTAGAAATGACGTCATTATAGAATGGATCACACGATCTCGCTAGGAAGTAATGACGGAGGCTGCACACTTCGCGATTATGCATGGTGAGCGCGCTCAGAAAACCACGCCCACCATGCTTTCGCGGCAAGTACAGCCTCATTACCGACGATCTCGGATGATGCATCCTATGGGACGTCATAGTAGTGCGGACTTTTCTATCCAGGGCGTTAAGTTCGGTCTGAGTCCACCTGAGTATGCCAAAGGTATACATGAGGACAGGCATGACCCAACCGTTACATGCGTGTGTCTTATTCACACCGGACAAAAGGCTGTTAAGCACTTTGGTCAAGCGTGCATAAAACACGTCGCAAACTGACTGTTTCATACCAGCCTCATCGATATCGATGTTCTGTGATATACCCAGGTATCGGTATGTTTCAGCCTCGGAAAGGGTCTTTAAGTTGACGGGCATAGATAAGTCTATTCCCTCAGAGTTAGCAACCCTTCCTCTTTAAACATAGAGGACCGCACACTTATCCGTCCCCAGCTCCATTATAATAGAGTTGCTAAATTCACAAATGGTGTTTAGCAATTCCATAAGATGGGAGCGACTGGAGGCGAATAATTTGAGGTCATGTATATAGAAAAGGTGGGTCATTTTTGTACCTCCTCTCTGAAGTTGAAATCCCCTCCCAGAGCCCTCCAGTAAGGTACTGAGAGGGTTCAGAGAGAGGCAGAACCAGATTGGATTCAGACAATCGCCCTGGAAGATACCCCTTCTTATCCTTATGTGGTTCTCCGCAGCCATCATCCGCTTGCCCAGATGACAAAGGATCGTACTTCACTGCTTCATACACTGCTCGTGGAAGTCTCTAACTGTACAGTCTATCTTGTACAGCTCGAGGACTCTCTTTAGCCATGTATGGGGCACCGAGTCGAATGCCTTTCTGTAGTCTGTGCAGGCGGCGGAGAAGTTCCGACGGTTGCGTTTCACCACTTTGCCAATGACCGCGTCAATGAGGAGTGGTTCCTTGGTTCCACGACCACCGTCCGGTATCCATTTCGAGCGCGTGACATCACCTGATTTAGCTCCAGGTGACAAGTGATTCTCGCGCTCAAAATGGATGTCAGTGTCTTATTTATGGTGGGTAGACACGTGATGGGGCGGTATTTGCTCGGGTCTGTGGTATCCTGATCTTTAGGAATCAAGTGAGTGACCCCAGTAGTGAAGAGGCTCGGGAGCGACTTCTGATCGAGAGCCTCTTGAAACTGTGGGGCGAGCACAGCCCGTCGAGCCCCGGACTTTTCCAGTTGGGGGTCCCACGAACCGCCTCATCCACGTCTTCCGGCGTTATGGTGACGGGGTCCACAATTATTATTATTATTATTATTATTGATTATTATAACACTAATCATTATAAATAAGCAATCAGCAAATATACTTCGTATATCTGCGTGCCTATTTCGAGTTTTTTACGTGTGCGTTAACTACAATTTATATGGAACAAAAAATGCGCTAACTAGTGAAAATAATCGGAAACATAATTCATTAATGCAAGTTTATCCATATCGACTATCGAACATAGACTCACATTCGACAGCGAGAACGTTTACTATTTTATTAATGTTCATTTCCATCCCCTCTTTCATTAGTGTTTCTCGTGCTCTTGATGTAATAAGTAGCATTAAACGTTTAAAATCCCATCAAGAGCACAAAAACCCGACGAATATCTAGGGTTTTCAAAACGTATTAAGCAGTTTATTAAAAACCCTTGGTGTAAAGTCACTCTTTCTTATCTTTTTTTTAAGTTTATGAATTAACTGCTATAAATATAGAAATATGTGTAACACTCTATTTTGTCTTGTATACATAATTTTATTAATCTCGCCATGTAGTGCAGGCGTAAGAATATTCATATTCAGCACAATGCAATAAGTATTGTATAAGGTCAAGGTATAAGGTCACAGAGAAATGTGGTGTGGCTCACGGTGTCGACTAATTTAACCTTAACCTATTATAAACTTAAGACAGTATTAAACAGGACTTGCATCATAAAGGTGGTCTCATTTACAACATATCGTCATAACGTCATTCAAACAAAATTAACACGAAATAGGAGTATCTTCCAAATTTCAACTCAAAATAATAAAAACATTGGGATTGCAAACTCGCCTGCCAAGCATTGCTACAATGGAAGATATCCCGATATAATGGTTTTTACTAGAGCCTGTTTCAATAAAGCAGTCCCGTGAAAAATATACGAACTGAAATCAAAAATATGGAATGGGGCACTGCGGCCTTCTTTTTGTGAAAATAAACCGGAGACTATTGTAATACGATGGAATGAGTTTGAAAATTTAAAATGTTTACCTACAAATCATATCCTCCTGATGGATTATCGACCGTTGTAACTTCGAAAACATAATTTATCAAACGTATAGGAAATATAATAATGTTACAATAATAATACATGAACGATGTGACATAAATTTTAAGATCGACTAGGATACATAGTTGACTACGACCAAAATTCTGGTGAGCTCTGGGTCTGCAGTGAAATACTCTGAGTATAACAACTGTATACAACATTTTATTAGGTTTGCTAGATCCATTATTCATTACAGCCTATTAAAGTTTACTCCTGTACCACTGTGTAGACTGTTTCATAAAGGGAATGTTTGCCACAGTTGCCACGCTAGGCAGGTGAGTTTGCAATCCTAGTTTTTTTATTTTTATAAGGAACACACTGCTGCCCATATCCTGCTTTGTTTCCCTCTGTCGCCTCTTACGATATGCTCACGATTTTCTTACACTTCCTCTGCACGGTAAAATTTGTTAGATAGTAATTAATTAATTTTATTTTATTAGTATTTATTACCAACAAACATTTCTGTAGATACAGATACTGTACTGTAGATACTAATAATATAAAGTAAATATAATTTCACTGGAAAACCGCAGACTAGCTGCTAATTATACAGAGGCTGCACTAAAAGTATCGGGAATGGAATATTTCCACTGTTCCTGTCATATTACAATCTTTTTTATTGAAAACTCCTTGGTTATTTTAAAATCGAATACCATTTATTTATTTAAAAAAAGATTCTCGGTCTTGTCACAAGGTTTTGTCAAACTTGTTTAGTCGTTGAGAAAATGGAATTGACTCGAGAAAATTCAATAGCGATGATTTATTATGACTTTCGAAGTGGTTTAAAACAAAAACAATATGTTGACCGGATGATTTCTGCATTTGGTGATAAAGCCCCTTCCAAAACCACAATTTATCGCTAGTTTGCTGAATTTCAACGTGGACGTGTCAAGCTCAGTGATGATCCCCGTCAAGGTCGTCCAAAAACTGCAGTCACCCAAGAAAACGTTGATGCTGTGCGTAAGCTGATTGAGGAAGATCGACATGTGACATACCGCAAAATTCAGGAAAATTTAGACATTGGCATGATTTAAATACAAATAATCTTGCATGAACAATTAGGTGTAAAAAAGTTGTTTTCCCGATGGATACCGCATTCGCTCTGTGAAGAGCAAAAAGCGGCTTTACTTGGTGCGTCAGAACTCTCGAAAGATTCCACGCAGGAACTTCAAATGCTGTATACAACATCGTATCAGGTGACGAATCCTGGATATATGCGTACAAACTCGAAACAAAAAAACCCGTCACGAGTTTTGGTGTTCGAAAATGAGTTTAAGCCAACAAAAATTGTTCGTTCACGGTTCTTGGCTGTCCCACGCTGGTTACAGACGGTCTCAGCCAACGTCTCCTCACAAAAACTACTACTACTAATACTTGGTTTTATTAAGTTATTTTAATAAAACTTTACATTACTACTAATACTTAGATTTAAATATATTAGCGTCGATTTAAATATATATCCGTCATCATTCACATGTCCACTGCTGAAACTAGGCCTTCCTCAAGGAATGCCACAAAGCACGGGCCTGAGCCACCTGTGTCCAACTTGTTAGATAAATAACATCGCTAAATCATAAGTGTTGTGGAAGCCGTAAATAATTCGTAATAATGTTCTTATGTCAAAATCAAAAGGCCATCGACAGCTAGCAATATAAATAAACTCGTACCGACGATGGATCTAAGCAGCATCTAAGTCGTGAAACCTCTGATACTGTGATCACTCTTGCGGCTTGTCCAGTATTGAATATTTTAGTACTGCTCAATTTTTTTTTAATAATTTTTTCAACCCTATAAATGGGTGTTGGAAGCGTTATGGTAATTTCAATCTCGTTGAATGTGCACTTTATTGATTAAATTATACGGCACTAAAGCCACATCAAAGAAGAAGCTCTCGTAATAAACCGTTTGCAGAAATACGGCAAGAATTAAGCCAATTAGGTTCCTTTAGCGTGATTAAAAAAAAAATTTAAATAGCACGGTGTGCCAAAGCGAACAGATAATTTATTAGTTACCATGGTGTCGTTCCATGTAACTAAATTCATATCAATTTTACCTGAAGTAAATATATACAGTTGCTGAGAAGATTCTGACTTCATTATATATATATATATATATATATATATATATATATATATATATATATATATATATATATATATATATATATATGTGTGTGTGTGTGTGTGTGTGTGTGTGTGTGTGTGTGTTCCCAGCAATGTATGGAATCTATCGTTTACCATTCTTTTTCTAGGTATTGTACGTAATACTTATATAATGTATAGAATGCCATGAGAATATCAGTTAAAGTATAAAATGTGAATAAATAAAACATATTTTGTTTACTGAAAATCAACTTTACTAAGAATTACAGTCAAATTCCACAAATATAAATATAAAATACCGAGGTATTTCATAGAATTTTGGCTTATACTTGTACATAGACTGTTACGGCTTTCCGATAGGTGGCATCACAGACTTTCGCGACTTACGGTCGCCTTCACAACATGTTTAGTCAAATTTTTAGAATATTTTAGATACATTTTATTGATTTAGTACAGCATACAAAACAGTTGATAGTGGTAGAGCCATGCTGCAGTTATATTAGTAGTATAGTTGTAGCACGAATGGGTCGTCTCGCCCGGGGAAGAACCATGTTCTCACGGAATACCAGCATGAAATATTAGTTTAATGCTGCTGTGTTTCATATATTGAGTGTAGAGAACCGGAGACCCTTTTCACTGGAAACGAGGCATTCCATCTTAGTCCTCACGGGTGACAACGCATCTGCATGTTGATTCTTAGTCGAGAATAAATGTAGATATCTATGGGCCACAGCATCCACTTACCAACAGATGGACTGTGTGCTCGTTTGTCACCCTATCATATATAAAAAGCTGGCAAACTCGTAACTATTCCTCTTTATACAAATCGTCAGTTGTGTTGACGACGCTCACGTCGCTTCTCGACCATCCGAAACATAAATAACATGAATTAATCAAACATAATATATGTAAAATATATATACATAAGAAATTGTTACTTAGGTACTTAATGTTATTATTGTTTTTCTATAATAATTAAGTACGTGCGCATACGGAAACGGTGGTACTTACCACGACTTTTGTAGTAGTATGAAGGTATATTTGCAACTTTGTTGTTGCACCACTGAGTAGCTGATCCCGCGTTTAAAGTCAGTGGCGCTGACTTAGCGGCCTACATCATCAAGAAGTTAGAAAACAAAATGGTTTATTTAGCATTACATTGATGTAGAGGTGTAGCATGAGTAGCTGTTACGCCACTGCTACAACCCCGGTAAAGTAGTAAAAAAACCACGATTGCACCGGATACGGAAATAGTTATCCAAAATATGTTTCTATTGTTAATCGACATTAAAATAAAAATTAAATGTTAAAGTGAAAACTTGCACAGTTCAGTTCAATCTGTTGGCACTTCAGCACTACCCCTCGATTGTCTACGTATGCAACAAATTTGCTCTTTGGAGCTCAACAAAACATATTTAAAATAATCATATAAATTTCACTCAACTAAATCTTGGAAATAGCGCATTATCCAGAGTGCGATATATTCAATACATTTTAATCACCCAAAAACTGTTATTGATATGTAATTTTTTTACATACTCAATAAATAAATAATACCAGTCCCGTTGAAAGCCCAGCCCCAAAAGTGGTGCGATTGCATTAACTAATCCATGAGTAATATTAAAAAAATTTATCAACATTTACTCGACACGCGAGCTTCCAAATAAACGTGTGGTCGTTAATTATAAAAAAAATATAAATAAATGCTAAGCCCTCTTGCATATGCAATGCAGGAATATTTTGAGGGTTAATTATGAATATCAAAGGCGGAATATGAACAACTCCAGAACGTATAGTACCTACAAGTTTTACCTTAAATACAATGCATCTGTTTTGTGTGTATATATTATGGTTAGACTCAAAAACCGGAATAACTTTTATACTGATATCGAGCCATTCCATTAGTCATCGGTAGTGACACTGCATCTTTATAATGATTATAAATCAAGCATTGATGCTAGTGTCTATGTACAACAGTATCTATTTACCAAAAGGTGGAACTTTCTTTAAAAATAATATAAGCCAGTAATTGATTTCTATCACAAAATTGTTGGGACAACCGAATTAACAGTCCACCTAATGGTAAGTGGTAACTGTAGTCCACAGACACTCATAGCCAACCTAAACAAAGAAAGGAATTTGTCTGTTAATTTTCCTCCGATGACTACATTGAGTAATCAGCTATCACCAGTGATTTATCCGAACTATCTTCAAGTTAGTCTACTGCTTTTTAAAGGGCCAGTAACACTCGTTCAGTTACTCATGGGCTTGTTTGCCTCACTCTTCTATAAAAAAGCAGTTGTTGAAGAATTGACTGCAGTATGTACTTACTGTGAGGTAGACTGGCAGCTCGTTTGTCATTTAAATAATAAAATATTACTCACATATGTGTTTGATTACAACTTCTATGAATATTTTACTTCAACGAAGCCCGCATAAATTACTTGAAAGATGCATAAGTGTGCATGAAGAGTTTCCTAATTCTGTTAACCGTGGGGTTGCGTCTGTAGTTAACGGATATTATAAATTTTGCCCATACATCTATTATATCTTAATTGATTTAAGGGCACAAAAATCAAATTATATATTTGACTATTACGGTTGAATATTAGTCGATACTCATGATCGTGTTCTGTGGCGTTCCTTGGGGGAGGCTTGTATTTCGCAACACACTTTTGAAGGGCTGTAATGTTGGTGCTGACTGTGACGACTATATAAGTTGCAAGTATTTCCTCGCCATATTTATGTATTGTCAAGACCGTAGTCCTTGAGCGTGAGAATTTGTTATAGAACATTGACATTTCCTAGTCACACACACGCATCGCGCAGTGTACGAAGTATACGCACTCTGTACATTAATACATTACTTTTGGTGCTTCGCACAATTACATATTCATCACGCGTTCAAATTCGTAGGATGTTCATGAATGTCACAAAAACCACGCATTGTATGTAGCCATTTACAATTTATTCTGTGCCATTTGCTTATCGCATAGCGAAGTCCGCGGGCTCATAGTGAGTAGCTGCCAGCAAACGGTGGGGTCAAGTGTATACTTTCTAGGTATTACGTTAACTATTATTTTTTATTTATTATTAATGAAGAAACTTTTAATATTATCAACGTTTTGTGTGATATGAAAAATGTGAGTTTCATAGATGATTTTTTAATAAAAGTTTTTTAATTAAAAATAAAAGTTAACACAGATTAAAACATTCACAATGGTTAGAACAATTTATACAGCATGTAACAAGCACACCGTTGGTCGTTTCAGGGACGTTTTTGTACACATAGTTATAGCAACTACGATAGTAAATATTTTTGGTTGCTATATATAGGATTTTAGCGTTTCTAATCAGGTAACTTACTAAATTTAATATTACTAAAAATGTTATTTGCGTCTGAACTAACCGACACGCGCCGACGTTCCTGCGGACGCTGTGAGGTCTCTGACAACGCCGCCACAACATTTTTTAGTAGCAAGCCGCTGTGCAACGTGCGAACCTTCAAGGATTTTTTGTGAATAGTTATAGCTCTATCTAGATATTCTTTAAATTTAAAAATATCTAGTTATTCTTTAAATTTAAAAATAATATAAATAGTGATCAAAATATTTTTTAATAATGTGCTGGCAGTTTATAAAAATTCCATATCCCTTCTTGAATAAATAATAATATTTAATATGTTCATATTTATTTTATATTTTAAAATATCGTATAAAACTCATTTTACGAAGTCCAAGTGACAAGAAAAAAATCTCAGTTCCGCTATGTAGATGATGATGTTTTGACGAGTTCTAGCAGTTTCTAAAATTATTTTGAGATCAAATGTACGTTGTTCATTCATTCTATATGATCTATCAAAATCAACTACCGTATTAAGTAAAAAAGTAAAACTATTTGCCATAGTTTTTACTTTTGCCAGTCGGGTTGGCAACCACAGTCTTTTACTTTGTATCTAGTTGTTGTTAGGAAGATGTTGTTGCCCATCTCCTAGTTTCTCTCCGCCGCCTTATACCACACCCCTGCGATTCGGAGTAGTAAAAATTCTTACACTGCCAACACACATTGTGTTTGAATACTTGTTATAAATTTCCACTTTATTACTAATTAGAGGTCTAGGAAAAATATTTAAATAAGGTTGTTTCAAGCGTAAAATGTCGTGATTAATTTTAAACTTGCAACTATTTGTAGGAGGATGTATTTTTCATGTGAAACTTTATTCGATAAAGAATACCACATCAGAAATTATTTTCAAATAGATCCATATTAAAAGAATATAGCTATCATAGGACATGGCTCCTTTAACAAATATTAGTGTACAGGGCATGTATGGGGAAGGAAGAAACGGTGGCTCACGTGGCCCGAAATAGCTTGCACCATCAAAGGACTGTTGAATTTCTTCAGGGAAATTTCAAGGCTCGAATAATCACATTATTCCTGTCCACACGGAAAATACGTGCTTAGACGTGGAGTTGCGGTAAAAAGTCCGCCGTAAACTAAACTTAGCTAAAAGAATGTAATAAACAAAATAAAATTTCCATTAGTAAAATAAGCGGTGTCTCGCGCGCTCCTCAAACTCAAACTCAAACCCATCACCCGCTCGTTACCGTAGTACTTAGGTAAAGGAAAAACCCCAAAATTTACGCGCACTTCGAGTGACCGCAATGGTAGCGTCCAGTTTTTGTTTTGCTGCGTGCTTATATTCAGTAGTTATTTAAAAACATGGAAAGTGTAATAAACATAAAATTTTGTCACAATTCAGATGTCAAGAAAAGATATAAAAAGAAGGGTCATTTATCAACTATCGATAAAACAGTGCCTATGTTAAGGTTTTAGTATTCTCGTCACATGAATTTAACGCGTTGAGAATTTTCAATTATAATTAGTAGACATCGCAAAACATTTAAAAAAACTACATCAAAAATACAAAAATCTCAACAAATTCCGTTGATTCAGAAAATATAAAAATTATCTTGCAGTTATGTTGCACTACAATTGATTTGCTACATACACTAAAATAATGTCGAATGTTAGAAAGCATGATCCACCAACAATAGAGCGCGAGCGCAGATAACTGTCAAACGATTTATCTCCGACGAAATTAGTGAAAATCATCGTTTAAATATCTATCTATATGGGTCTTTTTTCTTTAGTTACATACTTTGGCTCAAGGTATTACCAGGATTCTGAATTACTAACACATCTAGAAAAGCTAAAGAATTGTTTGTCTCTAACTCCATTATGAACTGAACTTTAGAATTTATGGAGTTAATATGGTCTAAAAATGCACGGCGTATTTATTATGTACGAGTAGATAACTATTACCCGGCACTGAATCCATTCCAAAAACAATAAATTAGGTAATGGCAAGTGACACGGTATTATCCCATGAAACAATATCAAATCAAAATACTTTAATACTTGTAAACTTCTTATGCGAGTATGTACACAACGAGATGCAAGCAATTCTAATAAGAAGCGCGGTCAATTTCACTTTGCATATACAATAGTAAATGTCCAAAAGAAAGAAACATTTATGCATAAACAAGACGAATGCAATGAGGGCTAATAATCTTACGCTCACCAGATGTCGCTAGTTGACACTGAGGTGAAGTTTTTTGTTACACAATATCATTTAATTGATAATTTAGTTTTAAATAAATGTTTATCAGTTTCTAGAATATTATATTAATACACAAAACAATTCCTCTGTGGTTTGTTCTTCAATTGTTTGCACATTTCTAACATTTTTTTATTTAATGATTTCTTATACACACTATTACATATAGCTGATGTGAAGCATAAACGTTCCGGGAAGTCTTGCAGTGTGTGATCATATCCTAGACGGTCCCAACTATTACATCAGATTTGATAGACCACAAATCCTCGCGAAAGAACACCGATTTCTACCAAGGATAATACGTGAAGCTATTGAAATTAAAAAACATCCTTATTTCAATAGAGAAGGAGTCTGGGTACTACCACCTGCTTGGGACCCTATAATCAATAACATTAAAACTAAGCCCAAGCATACCACTGCAAGACCTCAAGACATAATCAGTTCATTTTGCATAGATAGGACCATAAACAATAATTAAAAAAGCTGAAGGTAATCCGGGTTTAACAATGACATCGGGACGTCAGTCACCTCAGTCCCCCGTGACAATGGTTGCTGGAAAGCACCCGAAACGTCGGGAATTAAAAATAAAAATAATTTAAATTCAAATTAAAGTAGTTTTATTCAATTTTTTTATTTTTCTATTTTTATGAATGTAATTTTTATGAATGAATGGAATTTAATATTATTTATTTTAATACAATTAATATAAAATATAAGTAATGGTACCGAAAGAAGCACAATTTTACATTTTTCGAAGATATTAACTTCCCCACTATGAAATCTGTCAAATATTACACCTCATTGTAAGTGGCGCCGCCCTGGTGGCAGAAATAGTCATGGATCCCTCATTGTGGCTATTTGTAGAGTGCACTATTCAAATCAAATCAAGTATTGATACGGTAATACACTAGTATATAAAATTCATATAAAATATTATGAATTGCGGTGCGATATAAATAAATAGACATCTAATGCGGAGACGAACTAAATAAAATAGGCGTCTTTATAACTATAATAAAACCAGTGCCGCTACTAAATACAAAGATAAACTATTGCGTTTTGGCAATAGAATCAAACAATATGGCACAGCATACCCCAGAGGTACGAAGTGAAACTAAAATCTACCTAGGAACTTAGGCGCAACTAAAACAAAATATATTGTCCGAATTTCAGTTCAGCAATTCGACTTGATTGGGCCTTAGGTTAATTGTTCCGATCCGGATCGACTGGAGCAAAAGTATGGGTGCGCGGTAAGTAATTAATTTGAGACGTTGGCTGACACGACGGGAGATTAGCTGCTGCGGATAAAGTAACAACAAATAAAACAGCTCATAATAAGGGTGGACACTTATCTGAGGGAAGGGGCGAGCGGCCTCTCTCTTGACGGTAATGCGGACACGATAAAAATTTGCATTTTCTGCTTGACGCAAAGTGCCTCTCATTGGAGGACCAAAGGTGCGTCTACTAGTATCTAGCTCCCCCCTACTAGGTAGATCCTTGCGGAGAAGAACGGAAGAAAGGAGGATTATGTCAGCCAACTCCACCAACAAATACATCCACAAATACGAAATGCAAGGGTGTCCGTTGGCGCAACCAATTATTATTGTGGCCTTTTCTTGTATTCATATTTATTTATTTTTCGTCACATCACGTATTGTGTCCATTCCGTTACAATATTAGCTCTAGTTCGAAGGTCTTAAATGAAAGGAGACGTGTTACTTCTTCTAGATCTTTAAATATACAGCTCTAAACTTATTCTACCTTAAGACTTATATATATATATATATATATATATATATATATATATATATATATATATATATATATATATATATCATTAGAGCTACACTACAAATCATTGAATAGGACTAAAAACTTTATTGTGAATGTAGTTCTCTTACATAAGATCAACAAAACGATACATAAAAACCCTTAAATATATGTTCCTTAACCCTTAATTTATGTAAATTGGATGTCAAACACCGATGCTCGAGGACCGAGGATTCGGATGACAAACGAGCACACAGTCCACCCGATAGTAAGTGGGTGCTGTGGACCATTGATATCCACATCCATCCTCCGTGAATACTATTATGGAATGCATCGTTTCCAGTAAAAAGACAGCAGCATTAAGCTGCTATTTCGCGTTGGTATTCTGTGAAATCGTGGTGCCCCCAGTCGAGCTTAGCCATTTGTGCTTCAACTATACTAGCTATATAACTGCAACATGGCTCTACAACGTAAAACGTGTACCACGTGTTCGTATTATTATCATTTTTATATCAAAGTTGATAAACCACAAACCCAACTTGCAAAGCTTTTAATTCAATGAACGGTGAGCATTCCAATAATTAAATGGTTAAACTAACTTACCTTAAGTGAAGTTCAACCATAATTATACGAAGCTCCTTGTCCTAGACATTCTTAACAATTGTAGTACGCCGCATTCTATGCCAGCATCACAATTCATCCAAGCTCGCTAAAAAATGTTTTAAAGCGGTATATCTGGCAACACTGTATCAACTCGTTTGAAGGATAGATGAGCAACCCTAACGCAGGGAGAGCTTCGTATAATTATGGTTGAACTTCCTTAGGTAAGTTCGTTTAACCATTTAATTATACTCCCTCCTTGTCTAGACATTCTTAACAATTGTAATGTTTGAAGACAGGGTTGCGAATTTATAATACCAATGAATGGAAATTTGCAATTTACCTTATTTTATAAAAAATGTTGAACATATTTCCTGTATAGTAAATTTAAATTAATAACATAAATAAATTATCGTTATTTCATGACATTTCCTTATACACATAAGGCCAGCTTGATTTCAGCAGAAGTGGCCCTGTGGAAGAATTATGACTGAAAAAGAAAACAATCTGGAATATCTATTCCAGTTTAATTTTAACATCTTATAACTTACTTAAGAAATACTATTATAAGGGGGGTTAAATTTATCACTATCTTGTGTTCTGTTTTCTATTAAAATATTCACAAGAAAGGCTCAACCCCTTCTCATTTATTTTTCCCATGCAAACCCTGTTGAAATGAAATTCTATCTATATCTTAACTATACATCTGAGCTCCCGTTTGAATAAATGTAATATTTGTTGAAGGACCATGTATGTATATTATAACTTAAACTCATCACTGCTCAGCTTGTTACTAGTTTTGTAAATTTCTGTATTCTCATTATTTATTGCAATATTCTGTAGTTAGTAATCTAAAAGTAACTTATTAGTAAGGAAGGAATTTCATTACACTTACTACAATTTGGTACGATAAAGAATTAATTATTTTATTATTTTATAATTTATAGTATTTGACATAGGAGAGTTCACTATAATTCTTAGTATGAATTTTGGAGTGAATCTTGGAGTGCCATATTTTACAAAATACTTCACTAATAGTAACCAATGATGTGTATGAGATGTCTATGAGATGACTGTAACATGACACAGTAGTATGATTATCTTTATATAGGCAGTGTTAATAATAATTTGTTATTTTATTCAAAATAAATAATTCATTTTTTCACATTTACTGCTCATGTGAAAAAAAACTACTTTATAGTTTATAGTGACAGCGCTTTAATGTTAATTCAAAACCTGTCTAACCTCAAAGTGTTAGCTCTAAAAGGTCTGAATAGTTAACCGTGTCTATCCTCTATGTGATAGCTGTAACGGTTTAAAGCCTGCAGTGATTTCTTCCAAGTCATAGTCCATCTTAAGGTCTTCCTTCAAGTGGTAATGCTTTCAATTCAAATCTGTCTAACCTCAAAGTGTTAGCTCTAAGATTTGAATAGTCAACTGTGTCTATCCTCTATGTGATAGCTCTAACAGTTTAAAGCCTGCAGTGCTTTCTTCCGAGCTGTAGTCCATCTTAATGCCTTCCTTCAAGTGATATTGCTTTCAATTCAAACTTGTCTAACCTCAAAGTGTTAGCTCTAAGATTTGAATAGTCAACTGTGTCTATCCTCTATGTGATAGCTCTAACAGTTTAAAGCCTGCAGTGATTTCTTTCGAGTCGTAATCCATATTAATGTCTTCCATCAAGTGATATTGCTTTCAATTCAAACCTGTCTAACCTCAAAGTATTAGCTCTAAGGTTTGAATAGTCAACCGTGTCTATCTATCCTCTATGTGATAGCTCTAACGATTTAAAGCCTGCAGTGATGTCTTCTGAGTCCTAGCTGATCTTAATATCTTTTCACTAATGATAGCATCTTATATGTGAATTAAGATCTGTCTACCTTCTAAGTCATAGCGGTAAGGTCTTAATAGTTAACCATGTCTATCCTCATAAATGACAGCTCTAATGCATAGCATTTTAAATAACTTATGCTGGATATTCTCTCAACAATTTTAAGTTTACAGTAATTACTTCTGCCTCTCTGCAACGCATATTATCTACCAGTAGTATTTTTCGTTCTTATTTTATTATATATACATAATCCATGTATATATTCTAAGTGACAGTTCTAACGGTCTGTATATAGCATCTATATAACTCCTGTTAGATATTTTTCCCAGCAGTTTTAATTCAATAGTGCTTTTGCATCCCTATCTCCTCAGTATTATACTTTTCCTATTTCTTCAATACTGTCCGAAACTACGTGCATGTCAAAAGTGGGAATAGTCTTGCCCAACTTTCAAATCATTGTTATGTTGGTATATTTTGCTACCTTGATGTCCGGTGATCATGTGGGGGTTCTCTTACGTTGACAATTTTTGGACTTCTTTTGCCAAACCCTTGTGAGACTTTCTAGTACTTTTACATCTATAATTTGTAACAAGTTTTTCATTATGTTATACACATAATATTGAGCCCTTTGTAATAAAACTATACCTTTAATTATCTTTATTTGATTGCTTCTAAATCTCAGTACCTGTATATACTAATAATACTTATGTTGTAAAATTGTACAACATAAGTATCATTTAGTTGTAGTAAGTTTACTATTCATTATAACTATATTATTTTGCTCAAAGTTTTGTATTGTATTCTACCATTCCCAAAAATATAAGCATATACTACTTTAATATCAAATAATATCTATGTAATTTATTCGGAATGAAGCACTAAACCCCAAATTTTGTCTCATTCCATTGGTTTCTCTCCATCCAGTTGAGAAGTGTCAATTTATATTTCAAACGGTTTTATGCGTTTAATGTTTTTTTTGTAACATTATTAACTACCATCTAAGGTCAGAAATTTGCCACTGAATATATATTACATAACATTATATATACATTATTATATATAAGAAGGTTTAAAGCACATTATTAACCTCATTTTACTAATAGCAACCAAAATGGGTTATGCACAATATATTTAGTCACTATTTATATCATAAAATTCTTATAGTTTTTAAGTATTTTTACATAATTTCCTCTTACTACAACAATTTATTTTGTTGCTAACATATTTTGGCAATCAGTGTATGCATCTGTCAGCATAACTCTATTGGGCTTTTACCATACCTAGTTTTAGTTATGAAGGTGATAATAATAACATGATAGGTATGAATGATACCATACTTAATTTTACTGAATAAATCCATATTTATTTTATTTTTTAATTATTACTTCACATATTACTTATTTTTAACTTGTCATAACTTTTTAATATCTTACAATAGACTATTTCCTAATAGTCTTATAATAATAATTATTTTTAAATTTCTTTTAATTGTTTAATTTACCACTGTTTTAATTATTGAAGTGTTGTCATCTAGTGTCAAGAACGAGAGCGAAGGGAGCGTTGCAGAAAATGACATCACAAATCTTTCGACCGACAGCGCCACCCGAAGAACTAAGTTTCTGGAAAATCTACACTCGAATACTCGTTGCCTGGCGCGCATTTACTTGAATGTTCGGGAACGCTTCTTTGCTAATTATATAAATAGGCGCTGCAAGATGCGATCGGGGCAGAGTTGAACTCGGCGACACAAGCGAAGCTTCGGAGCGGAATTAAGTGAATTAGTGTGTTTAATTATTAGTGTTTTTGGTTTTAATTTGTGTAAAGTAAATTAAAGTGTTAATTTAGGTAATTTTATCAATATGTTGACTGTATTGTAACAATATGTTGACCGGATGATTTCTGCATTTGGTGATGAAGCCCCATCCAAAACCACAATTTATCGCTAGTTTGCTGAATTTCAACGTGGACGTGTCAAGCTCAGTGATGATCCCCGTCAAGGTCGTCCAAAAACTGCAGTCACCCAAGAAAACGTTGATGCTGTGTGTTGTCAGAAGTGGGATAAAATCATGCCGATTTTACCTAAGGAGGAAACGGAGGGTGTTCGTACCCGCAGTCAACGCCAGCATGAGACGGACCAGAGAAGATTTGGTGGTGCATCGCCGCAGACGTCGCAGGGCCAGCCGCCGGCAACGGAGGCCGGTCCGTCAGTAGCTCCTGCATCTGCAGCACCAGATTTAGGCGCCCTGATGGTGATGCTGCAGGAGCAGGCCCGCCGACAGGAGGAACAGGCCCGCCGACAGGAGGAACAGGCTCGTCGGTTCGAAGAGCAACTGAAGGCCAGTCAGTTGAAAGAGCAGGAGGAGGAACAGGCCCGCCGACAGGAGGAACAGGCCCGTTGCTTAGAAGAGCAGCTCAAACGCGATAGGGAAGAGCAGATGCTTCTCATAAAGGACCTTCACGCTACCTTCGGGAAAGAGATAAGGGAAGTGAAGGATAAGGTTGCTCAACATGATAACCGTCTGTCGGAAGCTGAGACCCAAATCAACCAAGTTAAGAAAACGCTGGATGAACTCAAGCTTGGAGATGGAACTGCAGCTCCCGTAGTAGCTACTACACCTTCGCTACGTGGGTTCAAGGTGCCACCATTCGACGGGACTTCTTCCTGGTCAGCCTACAAAATCCAGTTCGAAGCTGTTATGAAGGCGAACGGCTGGAATAAAAATCAGGCCATGACTGCTCTCACACTAGGCCTGCGCGACCAGGCCTTAACAGTTCTGGAAGCTCTCGGTGAGGAAGTGACTTATGAGCAACTCCTTGAGGAATTGGAGGCGAGATATGGCGACGCTCACCTGGAACACGTCTTTCGTGCGCAGCTTAAAGATCGCGTGCAGCGCATTAACGAAAACCTGCAGCAGTGGGCTCTAGAGGTGGAGAAGCTGGTGCGAAAAGCATACCGGTCTGTACCTGCGCTCATTGAAGGGAACCTGGTGCAGACATTCATCGACGGCATCCGTGACCTGGAAGTCAGAGCTGCTGTGAGGCTCGGGCACCACGAAACGCTTAAGGACGCCTTGGCCCATGCACTGGAGGTAGAAGTCGTGCGGCAGGATCATCGTTCCCATCGCGTCAGGGAGGTTGCAGCAGCTACAGTCCGTGACCGCAGCAAAGGATACAGCCCTAGGTGCTATGGCTGTGGGGAAAAGGGCCATCTTCGATCCAGCTGCCCTAAGCGAACCCTAAAAAGGGAAAGTGAACGATATCAGGAGGGTAGTGCAACTAACGGCACTGCCTGGCGGCGACAGGATCATCGTTCACCTCACGCTAGGGAGGTTGCAGCAGTTACGGTTCGCGACCACAATAGAAGATACAGCCCTAGGTGCTATGGCTGTGGGGAAAGTGGCCATCTTCGGTCCAGCTGCCCGAAGCACACCCTAGGAAGGGAAGGTGAACGGTCTCAGAAAGGAAGTGCGGCTAACAGCACCGCCCAGCAGCAACAGGAATACGACTTTACTATCAGACACTGCAGCGGGAAATCTCACGGCAACACAGATGCATTGTCAAGAAGACCTTGTCCTGAAGTTGGCAACCATTGTAATAGGCAAGGTAAGGAAGTGGTATCCGTGAGGATGCTCAGAACAGACCACCTCAGCAACGGGTGGAAGGGCAGCCTACGACATGCACAGCAGGAAGATCCGGACATCAAGCCGATTCTGGGATGGATGAAGGCCCGTGCTACCAAGCCTAAGTGGAAGGACATCTCAGCGATGAGTTCAACCACGAAAAGCTATTGGGCCCAATGGGACAGCTTGCTGCTTCAGGATGGAGTCCTGTGCCGTAAATGGGACAATGGTCGAGGAGATAGCTGTCGTCTGCAAATGGTCGTCCCTAAAGCTAAAGTGCGGAATGTTCTACAACTGTGCCATAATGGTCGTTCAAGAGTCCATCTGGGAGTTAAACGAACTCTACTGAAGGTCCGACAACAGTTTTACTGGGTCCATTATCGTGACGATGTCGAGGATTGGTGTCGTACATGTACAAGTTGTGCGGCTGTGAGGGGACCTCACACATGGGGTAGAGGAGCATCGAAATTGTACAATGTTGGTGCACCACGGGATAGGACATCCCTTGACATTGCGGAGCCATTACAGAAAGGCGCAAGAGGGACTCCTAAGATCGTCCATGTGGATCGCCTAGCGCGTTATTATGGGACCGATAATGCTCGGGACGAGCATGTCTTAGGAGGGGGCAGTGTTACGCGCTAAAAGCGTTGCAGAAAATGACATCACAAATCTTTCGACCGACAGCGCCACCCGAAGAACTAAGTTTCTGGAAAATCTACACTCGAATACTCGTTGCCTGGCGCGCATTTACTTGAATGTTCGGGACGCTTCTTTGCTAATTATATAAATAGGCGCTGCAAGATGCGATCGGGGCAGAGTTGAACTCGGCGACACAAGCGAAGCTTCGGAGCGGAATTAAGTGAATTAGTGTGTTTAATTATTAGTGTTTTTAGTTTTAATTTGTGTAAAGTAAATTAAAGTGTTAATTTAGGTAATTTTATCGGCAATTTTTATTGTCACGAACCTCAAGCTCGTAACAGTATGTAAGTTTTATATTTTCCCAGATTGATATTTTATGTACCGCTGTAGGCCATTAATGCATTTGCAACTCATCATTCTATTTAAAACCTAATGATGCTAAACACTTCTTTCTTCCTTGTAACTTAGGTTATATTAAATTACATAATACAGCTCGAATGCAATAATGTGCCTATGTTTAATGTCAATTAATTAATTAATTAATATATATTTCTCTGTATTATTTTCTCGTCTTCTTATATTAATTGTTATATAATAATTATTATATTATATTCGTTTTACTATCTCAATAATAATAATTTATTGTTTATCTTCTTTACTGCGTTTTTTAATTATATTTTGTTAATTTTTTTAAAATTGACAATAATCTAAGTCATGAAACATTTTACAGGCTATCTGTTGTCTTTTTATTATTCTTTTAATAATTTAACAAATTTATTGTAATTCAATCTGATGCTTACAATACTATTTTTGTTTTGCATATCTGTCAAATCTGGTTTCATTGGCAACGTGTGGAGCCAAATATGTCACAAGGGATATAATTTGAATAATAGGTTTGGTTCAATCTTTCAGATTTTTCTAAACAGCCTAAATGCTTATTTTTTACTCACTTTTTGCTTACTTATATTTTAAGTGTATTTAACTTATAACCTTTTGATATTCCATATCAAAGTAAAACAGTTCTCATATCACATTTTTTCTTACTTCCATGTCATATTATCCATCCATCCATTGCAGTCTATAAAAGTCCACAGCTGCACATAGGCCTACCAACACCAAAATGCCTGCTAGAGGGGTGTCATATTATGTAGCTTTTTATTTTTTATTTTATGTGTCTACAAAATAATATGTAATAATACACTGTTTTTAGATTTAAAAATGCATTTATTAAATCCCATTTGTTTGGGAATTAACAATTTTAAGGACCAGTAAACTGACTCTCCCTTACACACCGGATCATTTTGTCCCAGAATTCAGTTATTATTTCTAACTTGTTCTTCCAATTTTTGTGGACGTTAAAGGTTTACATAACCTTAATAAAACCATGAGTTAAGTTTATTTATAGCACTTATTCCTTTCCTAATCAGGATTTTCTGATACTAAAGAAAGTTTAGTTGTAATCTCAGGGTATACAACTAAATCTCAGGGTGTATAATTTCCGGGTCTGCTCCCCTACGTAAGTAAATGAAAGTAAGAAAAACATTAATATATATATATCACTTAAAATTGCTCAACGTATCTCTGTACAATGTATGTCAACCCACATTTATAAGTTACCTATTTACTATTTCATATTATATGAGTGACGAGGTTATGTTATTTACCCTTAATAGTGAATTTGTTCGATAATTTATCATACTTGTTAATAAATGGGCATAGTGAATCTGATTTTATTATTTAATAAATGTTTCAACTTTATTTATTTTATATACACTTGCACGTACCTCGAACAATAGGATTTTTGTTTACCTTTGGCTCCATTTTGAATATCTTCCTTTCCCAAGTACATAATCAAATTATTACCACGCAGATACGTAATAAATTTATTTGTAGTAGGTTTTGGATACAAAATATTTGACTTTACACTAAACATATTTAATTTTTACAACAAAAATTATAAAAACACATTGACGGACGGGTTGATACAGTGTTGCCAGATATACTGCTTTAAAATTTTTTTTAGCGAGCTTGGATAAATTGTGATGCTGGCATGGAATGCGGCGTACTACAATTGTTAAGAATGTCTAGGACAGGGAAGAAGTATAATTCTGTTAGAGGCACACCGCCGGAGTGCCTTCTTTTAACCTTCTGTCCACTTTTAATAATTGACAGACTATGTCCAGCGGATTTATAAATATAGTTTTTTCGACTGTTTCAATTGAATCAAACTGATGATTAGGTAACAAAGTGGTTAGTAGTTTTTGTGGAGGTCTGCGCATTCGATTGCCGCAAGGAGCAAATATTTAGAAATAACATAATATATAATTTATACAGGGTCATTTTTCAAAGAGTAGCCAAATTTTAAACTTAATATAAATAATGATATTCCGTTAATGCAGTTTCTGAAAATATGTGTAAACAAAATAGATTTGAATAGAACATAATCGAACAAAACAGAACAAAACTGTTCTCCAGCAGATATGCATATTAATACGGGCTGGACATCGAACCGTAATTTCACAATTTCAGTAAATCTTAGGTCTTTTATCTTACTTAAAAATGGTACAAATCCTTTGTGTGTGCTTTTGTGAGCCCTCTGAGCGGTGATAATATTTTCACTAAGTGTTGAGCCAATCTGTTAATTGCCAAATCAGTTTGGCTTACTACTTCTTATTCATAATTAATAACAATGTCACAAAAAGTAACATAACTTAACATAAACACTCACGTCTGTCACCCAGAGGGGTAGGCAGAGACTACATACTTCTATTTGGCACGATCCTGACACAATTCAACATAGCCAGATGGACCTCTGCAATCCACTTTTTCGCCCCTCCGGGATACAGAACGTAACGGGTGGCGAACCTCGTCTCCGGTTTTCCTCCCGGAGATACTTCACATCCCCGCCCCATTAAAGGGGCGCCGGGAACTCGGGGCCATTTCTTTTATTTGGTTCTTCATGGTGCGAAATAAGGGGTAGTATATTTTACGCCGCTACGACGGCGAGGAGCCGAGTCTGTGCTATCGGCTTGTTACTCATTTAGCACCACTCGGGGGACACGTGTAGG
This sequence comes from Parnassius apollo, assembly GCA_907164705.1. Lineage (NCBI taxonomy): Eukaryota > Metazoa > Arthropoda > Insecta > Lepidoptera > Papilionidae > Parnassius > Parnassius apollo. Next base: position 32,945 of record CAJQZP010001296.1, on the reverse strand, counting down.
GTGGTCCTAGGATTAGGTGGTAAAAGATCACAAAAATCACAAAAAATATATTTAAAAATATAGCGCTAGGGTCATGAAATTTAAGAGGATATAAAGCTAATACCGGTAGAACGAAAGTGGTGGCTTTAGAAAGGGAATAAAGTAAAAGTATGGGAATTATAAATTGAAGGAGAGTTGATCAAACAACTGGATGAGTTTGTGTATTTAGAATGTATATAAATGTATATATATAAATATTATAGGACAAAGAATGCATGCATGACATATAGTGAATGAGGTTTTTTATTGACCAAATAGGCAATATTTTGAAGATAGACTAAATTCACAGTACCATTATACAACGAGCATGTATGCGTAAGATGTATTTAGGCTGTGTGAATGAAACGAGTTCCTAGAACTCGTTTCATTCACACAGCCTAATATGTGATAGTCCCTCCATAGTCTCTGCCTACATCTGAGTGTGACAAGCGTGAAAGTTTATGATTTACGATTATATTCTCGAGAAAATACACAAATACTTACATAAATTATTTAAATTATCAGTTACTGCTGAAATGTAAAACAAAAAGACATAAACCACATCACGGTGTCTCAGAAGCTACGATAAAATATTGGAATTGTGGGTTTTATTTCAAAACGCAGAATTTCGAGGAAAGTTCGTGATTCACTGATGAATTTTTGGTTAAATTAACTTGTGAGAATTATTTCAACTGTTATGAAGAATTTGGTAATCAAAATATGATGTAATTAAATCCTTTTACAGTGAAAATATTCATTAAAACTAAAATAGATATCGATATCTCTTGTTTTCTTTCATTAATAACGCATTTCAACGCCATGCAATTAAATTTTTAGTTTATATAATGAGTTCAAAGAAGATAAGGTTCTAGATTCCTTACTTTTATAGGGTATTTACAAAAATATTGATGAATTTATAAAAAAAATATAACGAACTAGTAAAATGTATAATTGTTGAACTGAGATACTAGAATATTTAAAAAGAAATTCAATAATACCTCTTACTGAATTGATTCGATAAAATTATAACTAACACATCACGTTTTTAAACTTTTTTATATATGTAATATATACAAAATATAATAATTCCCCTAATATTTACAAAAGCCTACTAGCCTACTTTGCGGGACACGCTTCTGGCGTTTATTTACTATACAACAAAGTAATCGGCAACTCATTATAATACTTATGCGATATTTAATAAATATCTTATTATTTAATAATAATAAATATTATTTATTACATTTCAGTTAATTATATGTTTGTTTTTTAAATTATTTATGTGTGTCAGATTTATTTTATTATTGGATGTTTTTTTTAAACGAAGCAATATTATTTTCTCCTTTTTATGATAACAACAAAAAGTTGTACTTGTTTAAGTTATAATTTTTTATAATAACGTTCCCTTTAATTTTATTAAGAGAAATGTTGAGAATCAAATAACGTACTCTTACTACAAAAGGGTTAGAAAGTTTTAATTACCTGATATACACGGGCCGTCGGAACATGAGACTACCGTCAAAATAATTCATAATCATGAAGGGGCAGATAAAGATAGGTTACTTAGATACAAGGTACACCAATGACGTTGATGTCGATAGGTTATCGGATGCTCGGTGGCGAAAGAAAACGCCTGACGACCTTTACCAGCGTAAAACAGTAGCTTAATGGTCATTCATAACAAATAAGAATAGTTGTATGAGAAAATACAAAGAACAAGTGCGTCAAAAATGTCATAAACTTAAAAATTTCTGCCGGGACTGGATTCCAATCCCGTTTTTGTGTAACTTACATTTTGTATAGTTATATTAGAATTAGTCTGAATAAATCAAACACTGCACGTAGCTCTTAGTTTTAATATTATTATTATCATATGTTTTGTTTGTATTATGTTTGTTATAGAATAAAGGTGACAAACGAGCACACAGTCCACCTGATGGTAAGTGGACACCGTGGCTCATAGACATCCACATTTATTTTCTGTTAAGGACTAAGGCTGAATGCCTCGTTTTCTGTAAAAAGGGTCTTCGGTTCTTTACACTCACCACACAAAACACAACAGCATTACTTTGCTATTTTACGCCGATAATCTGTGAGAGCGTGGTCCTGCCCCGGTTGAGCCGACCCATACATGCTACAACCATAATATAGCTGCAGCATGGCTCTACCACGTAACGAAGTTGCTAGCGCTGGTGGGACCGCGATTGTTTGCGAAAACGTTCCCGTGGCCCTGCCCGTATATGGCGAAAGAACAACATGGATGGACGAGAGCCACCGGGCGAGACGGGTATGCGTAATCATCATAAAAATATCTATTAGCACAAGACAGTATTAACTCACTTTGTTGTTTTGCACTATAAAATCAAAGTGTAAAAGTTATAACCACTTAACAGTAAAAATGTAACAATTAGGGATTATTCACGAGTTCTTTTTTCTATCTCTATACTAGTGACTGATAATTCATATAACTTTTTATTCAAAATCGAGGGACAATGAAGCTGTTCATGAGCCACGGCATCCACTTACTGTGTGCTCGGTTATCATAATCAATTTAGAAATAAAAAGAAAATTCGACAATAATAAAAATAAAGGATACATTTATAGTCTATTATTATTTATACGAGTAAATGCAGGGAATAGAGTGAATGGGGCACTACACTCTATTATGAAGAACCAGAATGTGTCAAAAAAGGCACGTATGGTAATTCATAATTCTGTGTTAGTCCCCACTTTAATGTATGGTAGTGAAAGCTGGTTGTGGCAGAAGAAGCACGAAAGTAGAATAAATGTTGTAGAAATGGGGTCTTTAAGGAGTATGCTAGGGTTGAATCTGAATGACAGGGTGAGAAATTGCGTGATAAGAGATAAATGTGGTATGCAAGATGATGTTGTGAACAGGATTAAGAAAGGAATGTTTCGGTGGTTTGGTCATGTAGAAAGAATGAATGAGGAAAGAGTGACGCAAATTTATATGACAGATGTGAACGGCAGAGTCGGGAAGGGACGCCCTAGAAAAAATTTTATCCACCAAATTGGCGATATTTTGAAAATGGGCTACGTTAGAAGTACCCTTAACCGACGAGCATGTATGCGTAGATATATGGATGTAAAGGAGGCGAAAGAGGTATGTCAGGATCGTGCCAAATGCAAGTCCGTAGTCTCTGCATACCCCTTTGGGTGACAGGCGTGAGTGTTTATGTAGTATGCATGTATGCATTTATAGTGTTCTTGTTTTGAAGTTAGATTTCGAGAAACTCATGAGTTAAATTTTATAGTAAAATTATAGATTAATAATACAGTAAACAATTTTTTACAAATTTATCGCAGTTAATGCTAATAAGCTACTCATGGTTTTGTTGGGACTTAAAATCTTTGTTATAAAATATCGAATGCCCGGTAGTCAAGTAAGCTCGGTTTTGCATTCCGGCAAATATCAGTCGTAAATTTTTTTATCAGATTATTCTCAGTTGCATCCCTGTGTCAATAATTTTAGGGTTTTCCACTCCCGTGTTACTGCAGCTATATTATTAATGAAGCACGAATAGGTCGGCTCGACCACGGTAGGACCAGGCTCTCACAGAATATCAGCGTTAAATAGCAGTTTACTGCGGTACAGGTTTCGCGTGATAGATTCCAACTTCAGAAAGCTGACGATATGTGGTGTGATATACTCCTACATTTGTTTCTAACAAAAATCCGTTGAATCGTCAGCTGTGCCATACATGAAGACTATATCAACATTTTTTTTTATAGAATAGGGTGACAAACGAGCACACAGTCCACCTGATGGTAAGTGGTTGCTGCGGCCCATAGACATCTACATCTATCCTCCATTAAAAATCAAAATGCAGATGCGTTGTCACCCGTGAGGACTGAGATGGAATGCCTCGTTTCTAGTAAAAAGAGTCTCCGATGCTCTACACTCACCATACGAAATACAGCAGCATTAAGCTACTATTTCACGCTGGTATTCTGTGAGAGCGTGGTCCTTCCCCGGTCGAGCCGACCCATTCGTGCTACAACTATACTACTAATATAACTGCAGCATGGCTCTACCACGTAAAAAAACATATTCTTCATAAGTAAAAGCAGCCATAGTTGATTGATTACACAAATAGTCGGAGAACAGTGAAGGAGCACACAGCTAGGACTAGGCTCAACGCAATAAAAAGAACACCCGAAATAAATACAAATTTGCAGTTAAAATTTCTAGTCACCAGGGCAGTTGTTACTTGACTAACTGAGGATCCGAAGATGTGAGGGATCCGTCCTACTACTCAAGTACTGATCCTAATTAGTATGAATAAATAACGACTTTATTTGATTTACGAAGCTGATTGTTCTACTGAATAAAAATCTATCCACTAGGCGCTGCCTGAGAGTAAAAAAAGGTCAAGGTTTTTTAGGTCGCGCGGTGGTTTTGTTAAAAGAGATCTCGGAAGTTAATCAACATAATGTAAAACAATAGTGCAGTAGCAAAAATGGTGCAATAATTTGGTCCGTATAAAAATAAAAAGATATCTGTGTAAATAATACCTTAAAAGAAAGAGCAATAACTGAGCATGTTTTAAAAAACGTTTGAAGAACAAAGGCTGTTTTATTTATTTCCTTATGGCATAAACAAAACATTTCTTTAACTTTTTTGGTTTCTTAAATTTAAATATACGTAGAAAGTTTATTCTGATAATGAAGATGCTTCGAAATTATTTTTTTGAATATAATAAAAAAAGAAATAAAAGAAATAAAGAAAAATTAAAAAAAAGTTTTCCTGGACAGTTTTATTGCTAAAAACCTTAGAATTTCACTTTAAAAAAAGTAGCAGAAACTGTCTAAGACAAGTTTAGCTTACTATATTCTAAATGGTTTAAGGTATCACCTGCTTCAGGCTTTCCACCCATCTTCCAAACAATCTATATATATGCGTCTATAGGCACGCCTATGTCCGCTGAACAGCAGCGAACTTTTGATAAACTGTTATAAGCGATACGCCAATTGTATACGTATTAACGTGGACACTGTAAGCTACTCCAATTATAAATTTTATTGTGTACCTAAAATTAAAGGTACATACATAAACACTCACGCCTGTCACCCAGAGGGGTAGGCAGAGACTGCAGACTTCCATTTGGCACGATCCTGTAACACCTCTCTCGCCTCCTTCACATCCATATACCTACGCATACATGCTCATCGGTTAAGGGTACTCCTAATTTGGCCCGTTTTCAATAAATCGCCAATTTGGTCGATAAATTTTCACATAGGACGTCGCTTTCCGACTCTGCCATTCACTTCTGCAACATAAGTTTTCTTTCACTCTTCCTCATTCATTCTTTCCACATGACCAAACCACCGATCCATTCCTTTCTTAATCCTGGTCAAAACATCATTTTACAAACCACACTCTTCTCTTATCACACAATTTCTCACCCTGTCATTCAGATTCAGCCCTAACATACACCTTAACGACCGCATTTCTACTGCGTTCATTCTACTCTCGTGCTTCTTCTGCCACACCCAACATTCACTACCATACGTTAAGGTAGGGACCAACACAGCATTGTGAATTGCCATACGTGCCTTTTTCGACACATTTTGACTCTTCACAATAGAGTGCAGGGCCCCATTTACTCTATTTCTCGCATTCACTCGTCGTTCTATATCCTTATCATAAAATTATCAATAAATTAAAGGTATTTTGTTAAATGTTTATCCTTTGTCAAGGGACGAGAGTCTGGTGATAAGTCATATACGTCTTCCCTAGTACTAACAATATGCTCTCAAAAATTAAAATAGTTACACCTTAAATAGTTTTATATATAAAAATTTCCACCACTGTGAGATTTACCGTGAATTTTTATCTCGCATGACTTCTTTGTGAAATCAGAGACTTTGTATAGCCTGTAATCAATATTAAATGATAATGAAAATTATGATGACGTGTTTTTTGGAATGACCTTTGAGCTAGAGCTACTTTTTGCTAGCGCCGTTTTGGTATTATTGCCCTACATCATAGCTTATGTCATTACGAAAAATCTTCGCCGATCATCGAACGAACGTTTCTCTGTAGATGCCTCACTTTTCGAACCGGTTGTAGTATTTATAGTATCTAAAAAGGGCCTATATTATACTTTGAAAATTTTCTCCATACCAAATTTCGGTCACGGCGATCAGTCTCAAAAGAGACTAGCAACCTGCGCAAAACAAAAATAAAGTAAATGAGTGTATGCGTAAGCACAGACGCATTATCTAATCCCCCATCCTCCCATAGTTCGATGAGACGGTAATCCGACACCACCAGAGAGAGATCAGGCGCAGGATCAATAGCTTTACTTGTTTTTTGAGATACAGGGCTAGAACGCCGGCTACTTCACGAGACCGCGTTGTTACTGAAAAACCCAACAGATGATTTTGGTCTAACTTCGGATTTGAGGATCTCTTGATACCTATATAAACCTGTTCTAGACTCCTATACCCAAATGGTCATATTATATGTGAAATGGTAAAGCGCACATGCTAAAGCCTATTCGCCTTTGTTAGATGCAAACACGTCGTAATCGGATAAAAAACTTGCAAATTATTGAATTTCTTTGCTAAGCATAACATAATGAACGGCGAAGTATTTATTCCATTTGGTTCCATCGCGTTTTAAAGCAACAACAAAGGTTTAGTCTCGTTAAGCACTAGCATAAAATAATTAATAAAACCAAAGGTGACCGGACGGTTAACATATTTGTTTATGTTCGCTGAAATGCAAAAATCTTGTCATCTATAAAAGCCATGTTTCATAAGCAATATGAACGTCAGCGAATGTTAAAATTGCTGCGGTCACTTAGATTCGCAGTAGTGATCCACAGGTGGATTGTATCCAAAAGCGGCAAAAGTTTTGTAAGCATGCTACACGAGTTAAATTGCTTACATTAATCCATGCGGAGTGGCATTTTTGTAAGTTTTTCAGGCACGTCTTGTTCAGTATTTCATACCATATTAATTATATTTTAATATTCCAAAATTATCTCTATCTTATAACAACATCATTACAGCACATCACAAAGGCCTTCCCCTGCTGAACAAAGGCCTCCCCTAGGAATGCTATAAAGCGCGGTCTTCAGCCACCTGCATCCATTTACTTCCTGCATCTTTAATCAGGTTGTCACTTCATCTAGTGAGAGCAGCACTTTACTTCACTTACCAGTACGGTTATCTTTTTCCCATAAGTTTTAGATTGTTCGAGTTATATGACCGGCTCATTGCCATTTCAGGTTACTGATCCAATGGACTTTATGTTCTATATTCTATAGGAGTAATAACGTTAATCTTTCATATAATTTAGTGCTGTAGTATAATAGTACCTAATAATAATGTCCTCCAGACCGAATTCCAGCCACGGCGGCCGGCCTCAACGGAGACTAACTATCGGCGCAGGACGGGATTATATTGCCCAAGTGTATGCGCAAGCACAGGTGCACTCTCTATTCCCTCACTCTCATAATACGATGGGACGGTAAACCGATACGACCGGTGAGAGATCAGGCGCAGGACCAACGGCTTTACGTGCTTTTCGAGACACGGGGGTGAGACACCGCCAACTTGCAGACTCCGGGCAACTACTGAGAATTTCTTGACGGAAAAACTCAATAATTAATTTTCTGGCACGACCCGGGATTTGAACCCAGGACCTCATGATCAGTAGTCGAACTATTACAACCACTAGACCAACGAGGTAGTCATATGTATAAAATGCAATTTTTGTCCCATTTTAAAAAGTTACCTCTACAGTCTACACTATAGTTTTCTCCTCTACCGTAGAAAACAGTTTACATTCATAAAATACACAAAAACAAACATTCAGATCCGAAACAATTACTTTTAGGACACATTCGATAGCTATTTGTTTTGTGCGGGTTTCGAAACCACGGCCTTCACCTCCGAAACTGTGTTATAGAGCCGTCGAGATTGTACTTGAACATGTTTCGATTAATGTGATATTTTTGTTTGCATCATTGGTACGAGTATAGTTCGTAATCACGATTTCTGATCATATAGTCTCGGGTTCGATTCCCAAGTTACATATTAGTTTTTCTATCAATAAATTGTCAGTAGCAGCCTGGCCTCAGGACTTTGGTAACGTTTAACTCCCGTGCCTCCGAAAGCACGTAAAGTCGTTGGTCCTGCACCTGCCCTCACCGTTTGTGTCAAATCGCCATTCCATTGGACGATTCCACTCGTCGGACTATGTGGTTAAGAGAACAAAGATTACCAAACTCGTGTACTATAATTCAACTCCTGCTAGTCTCCGTAAACACAATCCGCCGTAACAAAAATTTGGTATGAAAGGCATCATATTTATAAGTATAGTACGTGAGGGTATTATAGTCATCCGGTTAATATGGTCACTTTCTTATAACTCAAAAACTACAGCTTTGTTTACATAGATTGGTCGGTTTGTTAGACGATAGCTCTTCATCGCTCCATCAAATAATAAAGGGTTAAAAGGGCACTGCTTTATCAACACCATTTTGACGGTTGACATTATAGTAAATATTTTAGTCGATTTTAGTATGGTGTAGTGTAGTTAGTTTTTTTTTAAGTAGATTTTCCGAAATGTTCCTAATTATTGCTTGTTTGTTTTTTTTTACTTAATACATATATTAGTTATAGTATGGGACTTTGTGTTTCTGTCTCTGTCTTTCTCCTAGTTTTGGTTTCAGAGGGAGGCAAAGTTTAAGGTGACCATATTACCCTCACGTACCTTAATCCAAATATTGTAATCTTTACAATAATAAAAACGAAAGGTTCTAAAATAATTGTTAAATGGTTGATTGCGAAGGTTTCAACATAATACTTTGATTGAACCCGTGTCAGTGAGACAACTAGCCTAGTGATTTATCGGATAAACGTCACATCGAACAGACGTCGTTAAGAGTATTTGGCAATAAATTGGCGTGTACACTGTGGGCAACATAGCATGAAACAATAGAAAAGAGGAACAAGGCTGTGTTATTCCTACACTTGATGGTATACGTCATATGATGAATCGTCAATTTCCCTTTAAAATGGTCGAGGAGGGCGATGGCCTTCACGTGCATTATGCAAGTGAAATTATATTGTGGGAACGGGTCTGCTCAGGCTTGTAGCATATTTATAAGCTTTAACTTTGCAATCGTTTTTTTTTTATAGCATTGGGTGACAAACGAGCTCCCAGTCAACCTGATATTAAGTTGATGCCGAGGCCCATTGACATCCACCTTTACCCTCAATTAAGAATCAAAATGCCAATGTGTTGTCACACCTGAGGACTAAAATGGAACACCACGATCCAAGTTAAAAGGGTCTCCGGTTCTCTACACTCACCATACGAAACACAGCAGGATTACGCTGCTATTTTGTGAAAGCTGGTATTCTGTGAAATCGTGGTCCTGCTCCAGTCGAACCAACCCATTCATTCTACAAACATAATATAGTGCGTTGCTTTACTACCTAAAAGGTTTTGTTATGTATATTTATTTTAAAAACATTATTTGTTTACCTTTGTGTCTATCTCCCAACTACGATGTCATTTTTCTTAAATAATATTGTACTATAAGCCTAAAATCACCAAACGGTATTCGCTGAAGGTCTATGTATCAACCTCGGCACATCCCGATGAGGAGGTGGAGGAAAATAAACGAGGATATTTCTAGAGCCACGCATTCCTCCAAAACCCATTACACGATGTTGATGGGAGAATTCAACACAAAATAAGGCACAAGAGAAGGCGGTGAGCTGAAGTTAGGGAAATTTGGAGTAGGGCAACGAAACCGAAGGGGCCAGCAGCTGGCTGACTTTATGGAGAAAGAGGGACTCTTTATGATGAACTCTTTCTTCCAGAAGCGGTCCCCTCAGGAAGTGGACCTGGTTGAGCCCCGACGGTTCGACAAAAAATGAGATTGACTTTATTATGACGACCAGACGCCAACTGTTCAGTGATGTCTCAGTGATCACAAGGGTGAAAACCGGCAGCGATTACCGAATGGTTAGAGGCACACCGAACCTAAATGTTAAGTTGGAGAGGTCTCGTCTAATGATGTCAACGCTCCGTCCCCCCTCGTGCTCTAATTTAGAATCGCGAAACCTTTCAGCTCGAGTTACGTAATCACTTTCAGTGCCTAGAAGATTGCAATGCAGTGGACGATATGAATGACAAGCTCGTAGAAACTGTCCATGCGATCAGAGCTAAGTTCTGCAAGACCCACCGCAGAAGAATACAAAAACTCTCCGATCACACTCTTAATCTCATGGCTGTTAGACGGGAGATGAGGCTGCAATCGTCAACAGATTTGACAGCATACAAGCAACTGAACAGACAGATCTCCAAACGCATGCGGCGAGACTTACGCAACTTTAGTACTGCTCGTATTAAAGAAGCGATCGAGAGGAACCAGGGCTTAAAAGTCTTTGCCAGAGATCTGTCTGCCAGAAAGAGCCAACTGTCAAAGCTGAAGATTGAGTGTGGCAGCATCGTTTCCGGAACATCTAAGATTTTGAGTGAAATTGAGAGGTTCTGTGGTCAACTATACACGGCATCATTGGAGTCACACGCAACTGTGAGTAAAGATCCAAGAGCAAGTCTTATCCGACAGTATTCCGATGATATCCCGGACGTCAGTCTGAGGGAGATTAGAATGGCTCTCCAGCACCTTAAAAAAGGCAGGGCCCCAGGCGAGGATGGAATTACAGCGGAGCTTCTGAAAGCGGGTGGAACACCGGGACTTGAAGTCCTTCAGAAGATCTTAAATTCCGTCCTCCATTGTGGCACTACTCCATTGGCATAGAGCAGAAGTGCGGTGGTCTTGTTCTTTAAGAAAGGCGACAACGCTCTCTTGAAGAACTACAGACCAATTTCCCTTCTAAGCCGCGTCTACGTGCTGTTTTCGGGAGTCATTACGAATCGTCTCGCACGCAGACTCGACGACTTCCAGCCTCCCGAACAAGCCAGTTTCCGAAAAGGCTTCAGTACCATAGACCACGTACATAACCTGCGGCAAATTGTACAGAAGACCGAAGAGTACAATCTGCCACTTTGCCTGGACTGGACTATGAGAAAGCCTTTCATTCCGTCGAAATTTGGGCGGTGCTACAGTCCCTTCAGCGTGCCAAGTTGACTGTCGGTATATCGAAGTGCTGAAGTTTTTGTACAGTAGGGCTACGATGGCTATCCGAGTACAGAACCAGAGTTCGAAACTTATCCAACTGAAGAGAGGTCTTCACCACTGCATTGCAAGACGTTTTCAAGCTACTGGACTGGAAAGGATACGGTATTAACATCAATGGCGAGTACATCACCTCACCTTCGATTTGCCGACGATATAGTCCTTATGGCAGAATCGGTGGAGGACCTTAGTACTATGCTCAGTGACCTCAATGGTGTCTCCCAACGGATAGGTCTTAAGATGAACATGGACAAAACAAAGATCATGTTTAATGTCCATGTCACACCTATGCCGGTAGTTGTTGGGAGCACTATGCTCGAAGTTGTTGACGAGTACGTTTATCTGGGACAAATAGTCCGACTAGGTAAGTCAACCTAGAGGTCAATCGACGGATTCAACTCGGCTGGGCAGCGTTCGGGAAATTACGACACATATTCTCGTCAGATATACATCAATCTCTGAAAACTAAAGTGTACAACCAGTGCGTATTGCCAGTGATGACTTACGGATCTGAGACGTGGTCCTTAACTGCTGGCCGTATGAAGACGCTCAAGGTCGCTCAGCGAGCTATGGAGAGGGCTATGCTCGGATTTTCTCTGTGTGATAGACTCAGAAATGAGGTTATCCGCAGTAAAACCAGAGTGACCGACATAGCCCAACGGATTAGTAAGCTGAAGTGGCAATGGGTCGGCCATATAGCTCGAAGAACCGATGGGGAAGAAAGGTTCTCGAGTGGCAGTCTCGTACCGGTAGGCGTAGTGTAGAGCGACCCCCCACTAGATAGAGTGACGACCTGGTAAGACATGCAGGAAGTCGATGGATGCAGGTGGCTCAGGAACGTGCTGTGTGGCATTACTTGGGGGAGGCCTATGTTCAGCAGTGGACTTGTGAAGGGCTGTAATGATGATGATGATAAGCATAAAATGACAGAAAAGAGATTTCCTGCCAATATTAGTATATAAGTGAAATAGTAATATTTCACCTTTTCTTCTTCGGGTAGAGGAAACTAATTTCGTAACTAAGCGTGGTGTCGTTTGACCAACGTAATATTAATTTCTTACGTCGAAAATAACGATTTTTTATTTAATTCCATTTCGTTCCATAGGCCTTCTCTCGTTTATGAGACGGTTTAATAGCAGAGAACAGAATCGAGTGCTTGTGTAGTAAATATACAGGCGGGCACTTCATAAATCAGTACTGGTGAGGAGCTTTAAAAAAGTAACAATCGAATATACAACCCAATTGATGGTAAGTGAATACTGTTGCCCATATACATTTATATGTATTCTCGATTAAAAACCAAAATTAATTACCCTTCACCTCTGAAAAATAGCATTGGATGCCCCGTTACCGTAAAAGAAGTCTACGGTTCTTAACATTCACCGTACGAAACACAGCATTACTCTGCTCTATCAAGCTCGTATTCTGTCAGAGCGTGGTCCTATCCAGATCGACCCAACCGATGTATTTTATTCCTCAGACGTGCAGGCTTCTTCACGACGTTTTGTCTCGTAATTTTTCAAAAAAAATTGAGTCATATACGAACAATGTATAAAAATTTCGCGAAATTTTTTTTTTGCGCCCGAAGCAAATATGGGCAACCCTCCGGAAAGCGGGGGAGGGAGGTTGAGAATGCTCATAGCATACCACGCAGCCGGCTGCGTGGTTATGTGGTGACTTTTACCCACTAAACTCAACCTTTTAGGAATTGGCTTAACGATTTGACTAGAGATCTCTAAGCCGTATACGAACGCGCGCGACCGAACGAACGCGACCCTCCTTGGCAGAAAGGAGGGCACAAGATCGGTGAGCCGAAACAGCTGCTATTTATACACGCCGACACAATCGCTCCCCACCAAAGTAGCGAGTGTTAGGTTTGTTTTCAAAAAACATTTTTTATTTAGTACGTATATAAAAAATAGCACAAAGGAATTGGTTCCCAATGTATTTCTTAAATTAGTCAACTAATTTTGGTATGCTTTTTATTTTAGTCGATTTTCAAAAAAATTAAGAGGTTTGTTCTTTCTTGTATGTTATGCGATATCTTCGTGAATTGTGAACCAATTTTAATAATTATTTTTACTGAATGGATTACGATTCATGTAACATAAGTATAGAACTAGATTTAAGACGAAACAAGATTTCTTTAAATATTTACCATATTTTTCAATTTATTTTTGCATTTTCATCCAGATTTGAGCTTTATTCAAAATTTCAACTTTCCAGCTTATTGCGAAGCTAGTTTAAAATCAATTACTAAATACTAACCAAAACGACAGATAAAAAAGTGACTTAATAAAAACGTGGTGAAATTCAACCACATAAATTTTATACTTTACTTTTACATAGGAGATAAAGTTTTTAATGTAAATATTAGGACGAGATTCTAGTTGATACATTGAGCTTGTGAAATTGTTTAGTCCACTCAAGAGGTTCAATTTTTTTAAACTTTTTTAGTTCTTTGAATACGGTTTTTACTTTTTACTAAAAGTATTTTTTATTAAATGATTGAGTCATTTGCGGGACGATCAGGCATAAGTAACTAGTACGTTAATAATCATACAATACGCATACAACGCTAGCATAAAATAAAACTTATATCACACTGATGTTCAGATATATTTTATGTCATGCGGTGGCGGCGTAAGAAAATCTATTAACCCGTTTCATTCCATGTGACTTGCAGGGCTATGACATCCGAACGTCAAACACCTTAGTCCTCCTCGTGACCATGGGTGCTGTAAAGCACCAGAAATGTCGGGAATTAAATTTTTTTTAATTAAACGCAATAACAAATTCGTAAAATTACTTTCATTTAACGCTAATCCGCCTGCATAGTTGCAGAAAGTCATACAGTGGATTTGCAGCGTGGCAAAGAAGAATATATAATAATGGAATATAACTTACAAATATGAGCCATATTTAATTTATATTTCATTCGGTGGCTAGCAATGAGCTGGAGAAAATTAAGCCTAAAACTAATATAAATTAAGAGAAACAGATAAAAGCAATTAAACAGTACTAGGCTTGTGCATACTAATACAGAAATGTACTACAATTTCAATGTAACCTGAATAGCTTAAGTGGTATTAGTTAAACGCTTTTAGTTTCAATTAAACGTTATTTATGATATCAGCTTAGAATGTTGCAATTTAAAACAATATCACAAATTGTAACAAATATTGAAAGATATTTAATCCCGTTATTATTTTATCAATTTCATACATATACTCTTACGTGTAATCAGTAATCACACAAATGCTAAAGTAATTAACCTAGCTATCATTTGTCATTGATTCAGGTACTTAATGAAAAATAAAATTGGAAATATCAGTAGTGACTCTCTAGGGAATTAATAAGTGGAGTAACCTCTTTACAGGGTCACTGTTGAAAATAGGCCTCCCAGAGGTCGTGAGGCACCTACATAGGTCGAATTCTCGTATGTTTTACTAAATCGTCACTCTCTGGTTTACATTTCATTTATAAATACAAAGCTGACACTCAAGAACCTTCTTACCTCAGTGGCGTTAGTTCTTCAAGCTATATGTCCGGCCCGTTGCCACTTTAGTTTACTGATTCTTTAGGCTATGTTGTTTATTATGGTTCTTCTGTGGATATCTTCATTACGACTTCTGTTATGCAGAGAATCTCTAGATATAATATTCCTCATAACTCGATGAGTATCTTTAAGCTTGCACAAACGACCATCACAGAAGGACCACGTTTTATATTTATAATTATGTCATCGCTGGCAACCCGCACTGCCTGTACAATCGAACGCCTCCTTACCAGTATAAAAAGTCACACGTGGTGAACCCGAATTCCTCTTTACCAGTATAAATGGTCCCCAGCTTTCTAGTCTCCTCATACTTAATACGGTTATATTAACATGGTATTTTTAACGGTGATATTCCATAAAAAGCGTCCTTCTCCGTTCGAGCCGACCGATTCGTGCTGCAACCACAATTAAGCTGCCTTATGGCTCTACCATGTTGTAAAAGCTAAAATTGATTAATAGTAATAAAACTATAATAATATGCCTTACAACTTTGTATGGCGAATAAAAAATATAAAGCATATTATAAGATAAACAATATCAGCCACATAATAGAGGCAATTGGTGCGTTAATTGATGCTTTTAATGTCATCACACATTTATCAAGAGTATTATGCTTTCAAACATGATTTATGTCGGATTTACAAGTCAGTCAGTTACGAATAGATAGGACATAACATTACATAATATAGATAAATGTATTTATTACTTTTTACTTTTTGCAATTTAGACGGCAAGCTATTGAATAGCAGAACAATTTAATTTTATTAGATAACTTGAAAAGCGTTTGAGAGAAAAACTTAGTTATCCGGTCTGGATGGTATTGGGCTTTAGGTGTTTTCACATTGGCATACAACGTGGCAATGCAGACATTTTAATGGGCACTTTTGAGCCTGGAACTAATATGGGTAGACTCCTTGACTGGTTAACTTATTTTATAAATAAATAACAATACCTCGTATTACTGCAATATATTTTATATTGTATACGTTGTATAACACGTTTTGATTATTGTAAAAATGATTACATAAAATTAAGTAATATATAAATTATATTATATAGATACATAGTGCTTGGACAAGGCGCGGCAAAAAGTTATCGTTTGCGATTTCACAGTAGTCATTTTGCATGATAAATCGATACGACCCAGTACCAGCCATGGATTGAAGTGGCTATTGAGAATAAAAGAAAAACAAAACTATTTCATAGTTGCATGCTTGTTGTATGTTTATAATCAAAACGTCAATATAGAAAAATCTGTGTAATATGTTGATCAATACATTCCCTTATATTTCCATTGTTTTTATAATTTTTCGATATAAGGTTTTTTGCTAGTTAAATAAAATATAAATGACAGCTCTGAGGTTCCCCTCAAACGATATTTGTATTACAAACTAGTTATATATTTTTCATTCCGAAGAATACATTTCATTAAGAACACTGATTAAAATGTATCCTACAATTCCAGCGAAATATGAAGTATAAAAAAATATTGGTTACAAAGAATGTGCAAATACCTAAGCCAACACATAATATATACAAAACATATGTATATAACAACCTCGCATCACCTATCCCTACCTATTTAACAGTGGTAGAGCCACGCGGCAGCTTTGCTGTTGCACGTATGGGCCGGCTCAAACCGGGGTGGTACCACGACCTCACAGAATACCGGCGTGAAGTGGAAGCTCTGCTTCCGCGTTTCGTCTGGTGAGTGCAGGTGGCCGGAGGCCCAAATCCCCCCCCCCCCATCAACATGGTAGCGAAATTAAATAATCATCGACTACCCCAGGAGGGTACCAGCACCCCTGGAGAATCCCTCGCTGAGCATCCACGACCATGTTTCTCCACTTCTGAGCGTGGGTGCTCAGGCTGCCCCGCGTATTCTAGGGGGGGGGGCAAAATCTCCGCTCAAGACTACAACTACTCGGGGCAAACGGAGCAACAAGACCAAGGCGACCCCTGCCACGCTGTCCGTGAATTTCTGCAATATCAGGGGACTTCACTCTAACCTAAACGCCGTCCACTACCATCTCAAGACGGCGAGGCCGGCTCTGCTCTTTCTGACCGAGACGCAGGTGTCCTCTCCGGCTGATGTCTCGTATCTCTCCTTACCCGGGGTACAAACTGGAACACTCCTTTGTGCCTCGGGCTGGAGTTTGCGTTTACGTCAGAGAGGACATCTGCTCTCGACGCCTCGGCACACTTGAAGGTTCGGACCTGTCCATCATTTGGCTACGCGTAGACAGCGACGACCATCCGCGCGTCTACGGGTGCCTCTATAGGTCCCATAGCGGTAATGCCGAAACAGACCGACTATTCGACCACGTCCAAATGGCTGCAGATTCGTTGCTACAGCAGATCCCCTCCGCAGAGATCGTGATCCTCGGCGACTTTAACTCCCATCACGCCGAATGGCTTGGTTCACGTTTAACTGATCATGCGGGGAGATCTGTTCATGATTTTGCCTTGGCATATGGTCTGACACAACTGGTTACTTCGCCTACGCGGATTCCAGATGTGGAGGATCATGCACGTTCCCTGTTGGACCTTCTGCTGACCTCTCACCCGGACGGATATCAGATTTCCGTCGACGCCCCGTTAGGCTCCTCGGACCATTATCTGGTCCGCAGTGTGGTGCCACTCACGCTGAAATCGCGGTTGCATTCTGCAGGCTGCCGCCGTGTTTGGCACTCTAGGTCAGCCGATTGGGATGGGATGCGGTCTTTCTTTGCATCCTACCCTTGGAGGCGGGTTTGCTTCTCGCCGAATGATCCCAACGTTGTTGCGGATTCTGTTGCTGATGTGGTACTTCAGGGTATGGAACTTTTTATTCCTTCCTCTGTGGTGGCCATTGGAGGCAAGTCTCAGCCATGGTTTGGTCGCTCCTGTAAAATAGCATCATGCTATAAGCAGGAGTGCTACCAAGCCTGGGCTGATGCATCAGCGTCCCGGGATGTAAACACCAGCGCTCTAAAAAAGAAGTATAATTCCGCTTCTAGGTCCTTCAAAAGAGTCATTGCCAAGGCAAAGTCAGAGCACATAGGCAGAATTGGCGAGAAACTAGTTCGCCTTCCTTCTGGAACACGTGCATTCTGGTCTCTCGCCAAGGCTATCCCGGGGAATTTCTGTCAGCCATCTCTTCCATCTCTGCACAGGGAGGACGACTCACTGGCCCATACCGCATAGGAGAAAGCCGATCTTCTAGGCTCTTTCTTTGCGTCTAACTCGACTCTCGATGACGGGGGGAGTACGCCGCCGACCATCCCGCAGTGTGAGTGCTCCATGCCGGAAGTGCACTTCACACAGCGCTCGGTTCGCAAAGCATTCCTCTCCCTGGACATCCACAAGTCGAGTGGGCCTGACGGAATCCCCACAATTGTGCTGACGACGTGTGCTCCAGAGTTGGCACCGGTTTTAACGCGTCTTTTCCGGTACTCCTACTCCCTGGGCGTAGTCCCAAAATCATGGAAGACGGCTTACGTCCACCCGATTCCTAAAAAAGGCGACCGCTCTGATCCGTCCAACTACCGGCCAATCGCCATCGCCTCCCTGTTCTCCAAAACAATGGTGTCCATTGTAAACTGCCAGCTCATGAGGTACCTTGAAGATCACCAGCTGATTAGTGACCGCCAATACGGTTTTCGGTCACGATCGGTCAGCTGGTGATCTTCTGGTCTATCTAACTCACAGAAGGGCGGAGGCAGTAGAGTTCAAGGGGGGAGGCATTGGCCGTTAGGTTTGGACATTGCGGAAGACCTTCGATCGGGTTTGGCACAAAAGCGCTTCTTTCGAAGCTCCCTTCCTTCCTTCCGTGGGCTTCCCGAGAAATTGTGCGATTGGATCACCAGCTTTCTTGCAGATTGGAGCATCAAGGTCGTTGTAGACGGTGCAAGCTCCGATTGCAAGCCTATTAATGCTGGTGTTCCACAGGGCTGTGTACTATCGCCAACGCTGTTTCTTTTGCATATCAATGACATGTTGCATACCCGTAACATTCATTGCTATGCAGATTATACCACTGGTGATGCTCTTTACACCGGTCGAGCCAATATTTCTAGAGAAAACGTCTCCGAATGTCGGAACAAACTTGTGTCTGAAGTCGAGTCTTTGCTGAACAGAATCTCGGATTGGGGGCGACTAAATCTAGTCCAGTTTAACCCCCGGAAGACACAAGTTTGCGCGTTAACCGCTAAAAAGAAACCCCTTTGTCGTATCCCCCTCAGTTTCAAGGCACTCCCCTTGTTGCCTCAGCCAGTATCGGAATCCTCGGCGTCGACATATCGAGTGACGTGCAGTTTCGTGGTCACTTGGAAGGGAAGGCCAAATTGGCCTCTAAAAAGCTTGGCGTGCTCAGCAGAGCGGGACAGTATTTCATGCCGGCACACCGCCTGCAACTTTACAAGGCGCAGGTTCGGCCGCACATGGAATACTGTTCCCATCTCTGGGCTGGGGCTCCCCAGTACCAGCTTCTTCCACTTGACCGCATCCAGCGCAGAGCGGCTCGAATCGTCGACAACCGAGTGCTTTCCGATCGGCTCGATTCACTGGCGCTGCGAAGAGATGTTGCATCTCTTTGCGTATTTTATCGCATCTATCACGGGGAGTGCTCTGAGGAATTGTTCGGATTAATCCCAGCCGCCAAATTTCGTGAACGCACTACACGTCAAATGTCCCGATACCATCCACACCATCTGGATGCTTGGCGGTCCACCACTGTACGTTTCACAAGGAGTTTTTTTCCACGTACAACCTCTCTGTGGAATAGTTTACCACCGGCGATTTTTCCGGACTGATACGACCTGGGGACCTTCAAAAGCTTACTCCTTTCTAAAGGGCCAGCAACGCATCCGCAATTCTCCTGGTGTTGCGGTTGATCATGGGCGGCGGTAGTCATCGGTAGTCATCATCAGAATCAAAATGCAGATGCGTTGTCACCCGTGAGGACTAATATGGAATACCTCGTTTCCAGTAAAAAGGGTCTCCAGTTCTCTACACTCACCATACGAAACACAGCAGCGTTAAGCTTCTATTGTGCGCTGCTTTTCTGTGAGAGCGTGGTCCTTCCCTGGTCGAGCCGACCCATTCGTGCTACAACTATAATATGGTTGCAGCGTGGCTCTACCACGTACAAATTATAGTGCGTACGCACACATTTTCAACCATTCACAAACAGACATCGCCGATAGAACAACATAGGTAATCTGTCACTCGGTGATTGTCAAGTAAGGTAGCTCTTTTGTAATACTTCGAGTTGTTATAAGGAAGATGCTGCTGCCCATCGTGATAAATATCAAATGATATCTTATCTTGTTTTAGTTTCACTCTGTTGCCTTACGACAACGTGAGGTGATATGAGATAGTGGATTCTCTTTCACCGCCACTACAAGGCAATATAAGATTTTTTTGTGTATTGCCAATAACGACATATGGATATGAGTCGTGTTCCTTTACTTCTGGCCGCATGTCACCCCAAAGTTACTCAGTGAACTATGTAGAGGGCTGTAGTCGGAGTTTCTATGCGTAATAGACTTCGTAATGAATATATCCGTGGAACAAGAGTAACCGGCTTAGTCTAACTAATAAGCTGAAGCTGTAATGGGCCAGCCATATAGCTCGAAGAAACGATAACCTATGGAGAAGTAAGGTTCTATAGTGGAAGCGTCGTATAGATAACCAAGTGTAGGCGGCCCCCACACAAGATGGAGTGGGGTAACCTCGTAAGATATGCAGGAAGTCGATGGATGCAAATGACTTTGAACCGTGTATTGTGACGTTCCTTGGGGAGCCCATTTTCCAACAGTAGACTTGTGATGGACTGTAATAATGACGATGAAAGTGATGATAATGTATGCATCAAGTTAAAAAATAAGTGCCTGTAGTTTTGATTAAAAGTGATTGCAAAGTATATTTTTGTGAAAATATTTTATCCACTTACTGCAATGTAAATTTATAACATGTAATCTTTAAAAATGTGAATCTTGCTATGGAGTAGCAATCACGAAGTTTGCTTAAATTATAGTTATTTTAAGTGTATTCCGGGGATTGCTAGCGGCTTATTTCAACGCCCGCCACTGTAAAATTATCCCGTCAGTAGTTTTAACTCTTACCTCTTCTTATAAAAGTGCTTTGGGCAATCTGTTACGAACTTTTAAATTGTTTTATTGTCCCGCATGCGAATCTTCATATTTTTGGTGCAATAATGGTAACAAATAACTTTTTATACAAACGTTTTTTTATTATGTCAACTCACTATTTTCAAAAATTACCTGTTTTATATATATATATATATATATATATATATATATATATATATATATATATATACAGTTTTTTTTAATTTAAATATGTAGAAAACAACGAACACCATTACATAAATAAATAATGTCAGTCTCAACGGAGACTAGTCATCTCCGCACTACAGGATTATAGTGCCCAAGTGCCTACGCAAGTACAGGTGCACTCCTTATTCCCTCACTCTCATGGTTCAATGGGATAGCAACCTGACATAACCGGAGGGAGATCGGGTGCAGGACCAACGGCTTTACGTGCTTTCCGAGGCACGGGAATGAAATACCGTTATTTTTCTGACTCAGGGCTGCTACCGAAAAAAATCTTAACAGTAATACCGAATAACCAATTTTTGGTCCAACCTGGGATTCGGACCCAGGATCATCAATCGCGTTTATGACAAATACATCAACGAGGTAGACATAATTAAATAAATGTATACTAAGTGTTATTAGTACATAATAGTCAAAAAACGTACAGATGATTATTAATTTAATAAACAACAATGCCTTCACAGCTTCAGAATAATTACAACTTAAAAAATATAAATTTTGCCGGATGGCATCGGCGTATGCAAATCTATAACCCATATTCATGTTAGAGTATATATATACGCGGGTATTATGTGAGAGCACGGTCTTTCCCCGGTCGAGACGACAATTTCGTGCTACAACCATAATATAGCTGCAGCGTGGCTCTAACGAATGGGTTGGCTCGACCGGGGAAGGACCACGCTCTCACGTAATACCAGCGTAAAATAGTAGCATAATGCTGGTGTGTTTCGTATGGTGAATGTAGAGAACCAGAGACCCTTTTTACTGGAAACGAGGCATTTCATCTTAGTCCTCACGGGTGACAACGCATCTGCACTTTAATTCATAATCGAGGATAGATGTAGATGTTTATGGGCCACAGGAACCACTTACCATGAGGTGGACTGTGTACTCGTTTGTCGTGCTACAACTATATTTCTAATATAAATGCAGCATGGTTCTACCACCTACAAAATGTCAATATCACACAAGGAACACACAGTCTGCCACTTTTTTAAAGATAAGTATGGTGCGCTACACCGTATCTTTAATATAAACTATTGACATTTAATGATTATCAATGATTTACATTGAAAATATAATGTAAGTATCCTGCGGTATAATCATTTCACTTACGCCAGACGTAAAACACTCGCGTCGAACGTGCACACGTCAGATATTATGACCGTCATTCTACTTGCCATTCGTGACGATTCAGGCAAATTCTTCTTGCATCAAGAGAGGCCCATATCTTCGAATCCTCTAAAAAAGGTGGATTTATAGTCTACAAATAATTTTTCCGTATCTGGATTTTTATCTTTGTACAGCAGCATCTTCAATATCATTGCCAAGCGTGGCAACTATGGCAAACCTCCCCCCCCCACTTAGAAAATCTATAAGGGAGATATATCGTCTATGTTCAGCAATGGATTTTTATAGGCTGTAATGAATGGATCATTATTATTATTGAAAAAGTAAAAAAGACAATATTTAAATACAATGCTAAAAATATTATCTTAATAATTAAGCATTCGTATTTTTTAAATCTTTATTGCATCCTTACACAAAGGACGGACTCAATGACTACTTTTCAGTGGAGAAGCACTAGCTGTTAAAAGACACATTTCTAAGCAGAGAAGTGTACAAACATTCGAATTGTACAAAAACTTAAGAGCGCGTAATTAAGTCCCAGCCTCAACGGAGCAATTGTATCCATAACAACGGATCAATTTATAATTACCAAATGCCTAATCCACTCTTAGTCTGCGAAACGTGCAAAGACGCGAAAAGTCACACACATTGTGAGAACGGATGTAGTTCGTAGGATAAAAGATGGACGATCGTATCATTTGTGGAATAAAAATTAAGTATGCGCAAAAATAATTTTACATCAATATCTCGTAAATTACAGCAATATTATGAAAAAAGTGACATCACACAGTGAGATGTTATTGTTTGTATTTGATTAATTTTGTCCCCAAAAACACTATTGAAAATAGAACTTGAATAGTCGAAATCAGAGGGAGGTATCTTGATTTTTTTTCAATTGATAAAATATTATACTAAATTTTATATTCATTTCTTAATGTAAATTCATTGAATAAAGTTAATTTGATATCGTTTAATTTAACTTGTTTTACTTATCTTACTTGCCAAACGTTCTGTATAAACTTTGCAGTACATATGTTCACGGAGGGCGTTGTATTGAGATGTTTTTTTTTAATATTACTATTATGTATTTCAAAAATTACAGCACACAAACTAATAGTGGATTATCCGTTGATATCTTTGTTTTTATTTTTTAGCTTGGTTTTAATATATTAAAAATTAAATTCTAATTCTAGTATTAAACGAAACAGTTTGTGCGCAGCCTTGAAAAATCAAGCACCATCTGAAATAATCCGTTACATCAAGCCAATTATTCTGCCAACAATACATAACCAAAATTACATTTTAATGGCATTACATAATTAACGGGAGATTTGTGTACTAGGCGCGCCGATATTTAATATTCAAATAATGTGTAATTATGGACGTTTACAGCAGCGGTTCGTATATAGGCTATTACTTTACTTTTATCTATTTATAATACATGTAACATATTAGTAAAACCTTTCGATTTCAATTTCAATTTATTTATCAACAAATAACAAATACCATATTTTATAACAAATCAATAACATTGACCTTACCATCTTACTATAACATTACATATTTAAATAAAGAGCTAATACAAATCGAAATTTCAATGAGGTCAACAAAAATACATTTCACGTTATGATAATAATGCAACAGAAGTTAATGTTTTACCCTCGCTACTATTTAGTTTACACTGTATTGCGGCAGACGTAGTCATATTCCTAAGGGGCAACAATGGGTCTGACGTAGACAGTAGGTTTCTCTGTCTACGGGGTCTGACCACCCAATTTTATTAAGGGTATCAAAAAATTGTATAAAAAAATTACGAATTTAACGGTATTTTAATTTTTGTTTCTACCTTTAAAAATACTAAAATATTAGTTTTTATGGTACGGGCGACCGCTTTGCTCCACACCGCGATTGACGTCACAATTCGACACGCTCGCTCAGTCGGTCGCCTTCCCAAGTTTCTTCGTTTCGAGTCGCGTGCATTTTCTAGACATTAAAAATGGCCAGACAGTATTGCATTGTACTTCTGTGGACAAATTTAACTAAAAAAAAACCTGACAAGATGTTTTTAATAGCACGAAAAAGGATGAAATAAGAAAAAAGTGATTAATGGCCACAAGAAGTGCTAATCAGAGATAAATGTACATGGACCATGCCGCGCGCCGAAATCTAGTTGAGTCGAGTCGATCTACGTCTACGATATAGAACTATATAAAAAGCATTATTTTTCCTGAAATTAATATTTGAAATTTTTTACACATGAAAATATTTCTCCAGGTGTTTTATGTCTCTTCATACACGTAGTAAATCGGCACTTAAAATATTTGCAAGTAACAACTACATTGGGGCTCGAGCTCGGTTTGCTCGAGTGCTATAAAGTTCTAATGCAAGCGTTTGCCACTAGGATTCTTTCCTTTTTATTTCCTTATTTTTGTTGAAGTATTTCGGTGACAATAATAAATTATAAAATAATCAATTATTTAGTAGATTAATATTTTAAGCTTAGCTTACCGTTGGCGTTGTAAGAAGCAACATGAATTCACAGCATCTTTCTGATACCAATTTGAAATAATATAAGCTTTGGTTGCCAACCCTTCATTCGGGTACTTTTGATAGGTGGTAATAAAATATTATGAATGAAATATTAGCCACATACAAGAACGGAAAAAATAGCAATACAATTAGTTATTTACATAATATATATTTAAATTGACTGATGAGGAATAATTTAATAGTGTCTAGTGTCCGTCAAGAATAGAGCTTACTCCTTTTTAGAAAAGTCTTCGAACACAATGTGTGTTCGAAGACTTTTCTAAAAAAAGTTGTTAAAGCAGTGCGGCAAATACTTCCTTGCTCTTAATCCCTCTCTGAGATAAAATAGGGCCCTATGCCCATCAGTGGGAAGTATAAAGGCTGTAACTTTATATATCCATAAGAAATAGCTTTTATATGAAATAGAACAACCAATTTTTTTAAAGTGTGAGCACACATTCTACCAGAAATTAATTGTAGTAGTCCATAGACATCTACATCTATTCTCGAACAAGTATCAAAATGCAGATGAGCTGTTACCCCTGAGGTCTACTATAGAATGCTTCGTTTCAATTAAAAAGGGTCTTCGGTTCTCTCCACTCAACTACTTAAAAAAAAGAAGAGGTTCTTAATTCCACTGTATTTTTATGTATGTTAATATAACATCAGAACTTTTTTCTAGGCAAACCTATTGTGATTATTCTTATTTTATTTGAAATCTAGTGCTTCGCATATGGTCCCATATAATTTTGATTAAAATCTCACCAGTAGTTTTTGAGTTATCCTTAATAATGCGTTCTTAATTAACTTCAACTATATTTTATTTATATTGAAATAATTTGTACAAAATTTTACCACTTATTTCTTTTTACGTTTGGTTAATTATTATTAATTTTTCATTGTTTCGACTACACTTGTTTCTACGCTGTTATTCCGTTATAACGCCGTTTAGATTATATTACATATTTTGATTATGATAGGTTTTCGATTGGAATAAAATATGTAAATACGCCTTTTGTAAACTACGTACTGTTAATTTTTTTATATTTTTTAACTAAAGAAATTCTGGCCGTCTTTATAGGATTATTTTTATTTCTATTAACTTAGACTACTTTACAACGATAGAATTAGAGATTCGGATATATTACGACAAAAAATTTCGCACAATATTCATAAAGAAAATGGTCTTTTATATTATTTCCATTTTTTATATTATATTATTAATTTAGACACTTAGTATTATCATATGCAAACATGTGGTGGCGCTCTGAGGTGCCCCAAGAATACAACAAACTTAAGGCCTTATTTCCAAAGTTAATTTCCAAACTACTCCAGTATATAAAGAACAAGTTGTAATGTTGCAAGGTGTTAAATGAAAAGGAGACGTGTTACTCTTGGTATGGGTTTAACTAAACTGCTTTTGGTTCCAAACTAAACACAAATAGAAATTGTCGTAGGGGCAACACCACACCTCTCACCGACAAAAATAAATAAATAAATGAATACATTTTTGAAGGAATAATTATTAAGTAGTCTGTGAACACGTACAGGATCGCCCCCGTCACTACATCAGATTTGATAGACCGCAAATCCTCGCTAAAGAACACCGATTCCTTCCAAGGATGATTCGCGAGGCTATTGAAATCAAAAAACATCCTAATTTCAATAGAGAAGATGGCTGGGAGCTACTATCTGCTTGAAATCCTATAATAAATAAAATTAAATCCCAACCCAAGCATACAACTGCAAGACTTCAAGATACCATAAGTTCATACTGCATAGATCGGAACAAAAGTTAAATTTTAATCTATGGTAACCGCGGTTAACTATGACATATGGACGTTGAACATCTCAGTCCCGCCCGTGACCATGAGTGCTGTAAAGCGTTCGAAACGTTGGGTATTTAAAAAGATAAATATACGCGATAAATTCCGTAAAAACTAGTATTATTTCAATCTTTTATACGATTCTTCCATTTTTTTTCAGGATACAGTAATAAAAATAATATAAAACAATTACTGAATTAAATCGAATATAAAATTATCTTGTGCCTTAATACAAATGCCACATAAGTGCTTTAAATGCAACTTAATTTTCAATAATGTACTATGATTCCTTTTTTTTAGAAATAGTAATAAAAATATTGAAAAATCAATTGTATCGTGAATTATCTGATAAATAATTTCAACTTAATCATATGTTAAATACAGAACATTTAATACATAACTGTTTTTAATACTTAGTAGCCAAATTAACAATAAAAAAAACGATTAAAACTACTTTTATTTTATCGCATTTAATTTATTTTATTTTTAATACCCGAAGTTTCGGGTGCTTTCCAGTACCCATGGTCACGGGGACTGAGGTGACTGGCGTCCCGATGTCAATGGTAACCCGGAGTACCTTCAGATTTTCAATTATATTTATGGTCCGATCTACGCAGAATGAACTTACTGTGTCTGCACCCTTCAAAGTCAGCAAGACAACATTAGCTTTGCATGGTTCATCGCATCTTATAAATTACGCTTTCTGTTCCTCCAAGCTACTCTGTGCGATGCGTGCGTGCGAGCGTTCGGCATTCTCGTAGATTACTTGCCTCACTTATTTATTTGTTTATTTATTTAATTAAACTTAAATTATGAGGGACTTAGTTCCTAATTTTTTTAGGAATTAAGTCCCTCATACGTATTAAGTTATACGTATGAGGGACTTAATTCCTAAAAAATTAGACGGTTAACTGACATTGGTACTGCAAAACTGATCTACTTCAGTTATTTTCACAATAAGGGCTTTCTCTACCAGTCAATCATTAGGACAAACAGAGATAGACATATAAAAGAGATAGACTTGTAAATAGTAAAAAATATCATTTCTAAAACATTTACTGATTTGCGTTTACTAACCTTATATATTAAAAAAACTAAAATCTTCTTAAAAATAAAAATATTAAAACATTATTTATGAATGCCATTCCAATCAGATTTTATTTCATATCCTCGAATTCGATCTTAACAAGATAAAAATTTAATAATATAAAAATCTTAACAAGATTGAATTCGAGGCAAAGACGATAAACTAGTGTCTCTGTCTATACTTACACTGAAACTCACGATAGTTTAATAATATTATTTGCAGATAACAGTTTTATCGTTTACGTGAAATCTGTATTGACAAAATCCGTTAAGTTCATACCAACAACTTCCCAGCGTACATGCATAATTCACTAAATCTTTAATTCCTTAAATATCGATTGAGCTTTTATCGTTTTGAAAATGTTGACTTTTGAAATGTTGAATTTCCAAATTATGGAATTCCAAAACTATTACTTGTATCATGTTTGTGATATAAATTCGTATCATTCCTTGTGAATATGAAAAGTCATGTTTTTGTTAACCAAGTATAACAAATTATTGAATTTTTGGCTGAACTAGATAAAAATTTTGGAATTTATTATTTCAATAAAATCTACACAGATTTTTTTTAGTCGTGGTTAAAGCTTTATATCATCTAGGTAAAAATACCTTCGTAGTATTAAAGGGCACTAAAGCCTTTCCAGTAACTAATTCGGAAGATTGTATGTTTCTCACATACGCAACAGTTTGTAATTACAATTGAAAATAGCACATAGGCACGGATTCGAAGGAAGATCGATTGGTATTTCTTCAATAAAGAGGTTTTTAGTGAAAAGTTTATATCAATTTAAAAAGTAAACACTTTATGTAAATTAAATGCTAACAAAAAACAACATTGTTAAAATTTACTGCAAATTAAATTTCGAAAAGTTTGCTCGGAAATTGTGATGAGTCCTTCTCTTCTGAGGAACCCCCAAATTAATCGAATACTTTGCGTATTTATTTGTCTCTGTAAAAGCATTTGTCCGGACTGTTAATTCAAAAAGTCGTGGATTCGAATCCGCGATTCAAGAACTGTCATGAATCACTTCCTACAAATGCATATTAAGCTTACCTGGAGTGCTTATCGGGAGTATTGGTAATGCTAATGGACATGAGAACATACATACATATTCTTTATATCTAATTACATAACCATACATAAAGATCCAGTAGGGGAAAAATCTACACTTCGTCTACATATATATCTACAATCGAAAACTTCCATCGGTTTATTCATTATTTTCAGAGCCCCAAAATTAAAAATTTGTAAAAATATAAATAAATATGTATATGAAACTTTCTCTAATTTCTGAGGTTTTCATGGAGTAAGTAGTTAGTTCGCCGCGCGACTTAAATGCGCGTTGACGACTTCATATATCATTGGGCGGTTTATTTGTTAAACATGCAAGTTTCAGAATAATGTTTCCTTCAATATTGAGCACGCGATAAATCATCACTTCAAATTGTATAAAGAATTTCTTTGATGCCGGCGGGGATATAACTCGGGAACTCGAGTTTCTCGTGTACTAGGTATAAAATTTTTATTTGCGTCGATAATTTTAAATATTGAACTTAAATCCGATTATCGATTACTTGCGATTTAATTTACTATTCAACGTTTTCTTAAAGATCACGACCGCCTCTACTATTTTCTTTTGTAATAGCAAACGACAAGTTTGATCAAACCATCGAGATACTATGCACTACGCACAATTTAGTTCAATGTATCAAACACGTGGTTTGGCTAGGTGTCAATTAAACGGCTTATGTAAATGTTTTTCCAACTGCGACATTTTTTTCTCGTATGCCATTAAAAAATAACCTCATAGCTGAATATAACATTTGCGTAACTAAGTGCGTTTTCGTTTAAATTTTATTAAATGTGGCTATTAAATAACGTTGAGGTTTGCATTACGGACGCAACTCTTATTTTTCGACGAGCACGAGTTAACCCAAGTGTATTACTCGCACATCAAAAAGTTTTAGCTTCTACCACTGCCAAATATCCTATTACTCGAGCTGAAGTAAAAGTTTTAACAATTCCATCGGGTGTTCAAGGAAAAACTCTTGATAATATATTTTTAGGACAGGTACCCAAAAGATGTATAATTGGATTTGTGAACAATTCTGTATTTAATAGTTCTCTTAATAAAAATCCATTTAACTTTGAAAACTATGGTATTAATTCTTTCAGTTTATATATTGATGGTCAACAAATACCTTCAAAAGCTTTGCAACCATATTTTAATAATAGTATATTTACATCAGCATATCATACTCTATTCTCGGAAACTGGTATTCACTTTCCTAATGAAGGAAATGGAATCTCCTGTGAACAGTATGCTAAAGGTTACTATCTATTAGTATTTGACTTAACTCCTGATTTATCAGCCAACTCATCAGCTCATTGGAATCTCATAAAGCATGGTAGTGTAAGATTAGAAGTACGATTTGAATCCTCACTAATACAAACAATTAACTGTATAGTTTATGCTGAGTTTGATAATATTATTGAGATGGATAAAAACAGAAATGTTACTGTAAACTATAGTAGTTAAGGTTATAATATGTGTTGTGTATTAGATTTTATGAGTTATGTGTAATGTATTTTGTGTGTGTGTAACTATGTAAATCGTTATAAAATTAAATAAAACAAATTGTATGCGATATATTATTTTTTATTTCTTTATAAATCTTCTATTTAATCTAATACAAAACACTGTTCGAGTTTAAAGTTACATAGGACTCTCTCATTAGATCATCAATAATAACGAGATGTGGGTTTTCACCATCAAACATATTAAGATTTTGAATTCCTTGATGATAGTTAACATTTGGTAAGTTATATAAAGGTTGCATTTCATCAAAGCACCATGTGATCTGATTAAAATCACAATTACGTATTTCTGTAACTGATTTTATGAAATTTGTTACAAAATTTGACTTCCCACATTCTGCCACAATAGCAGTAAACGGATGTATAAAGTGAAACATTACACACGTCTAAAGTTCTAAGGTGTGAAATAAAAAATGAAAGTGTTGGTGTAAACAATTAATATATATTGTGTACTATAACTAATGTTTTTGGAAAATCAAACAAAATTTATGATTAATTGAAAATTTTATTTTCAAGCAATAATCACTTGTAAAAAACCCACACTTCGTCACAAGAACAATGTAAAATTTTGTGATTATTTTTTGCAAATATATGATTATTACACACATAACGTTTGTTTAAATTTATGACATTTACCAAATCATTGTATTTTGGACATTTGTATTCTTGAATATTAAAAATTCTATCATTCGTCGTCAACATTTTTTAAAAATTGTTTTTCTGTTGAACTTTTTATGCGATCGATATGAAACCTTTGTATGCGATCACTTCGTCTTTGCACAAATTTCTAATATACCAATTTAATATGGGCCGGCAACGCACCCGCAATTCTCCTGGTGTTGCGGTTGATCATGGGCGACGGTAGTCACTTAACATCAGGTCAGCCACATGCTCGTTTGCCCCTTCTTCTATAAAAAAAAATGATGTTCTCTTGTTTGTAGGCACATTTTAATTCTTCGGTCACATCAAAATATAGAATGCCGTGCACGTGTGTTTCACAATAACGAACAGTTTTTTTTTGTCTTTTGGTGACAAATAATTGAAAGGATAACTTGGCCGAAACAAATAATGATCGATAAACGCATCATTTTATTAGATAGTTTTACGTCTAGAATAGCCATTTCTCTACATTGAAAATGTTTATGAGGATATGTAATGTAAAATCCGTCCATGTCGATGATGTATCTAATATTTTTTAGATTTTGTGTTATTTTGAACCAAAATGTTAAAAGTATTTACACGTAACTAAAATATGTTTTTTTCAACAAACTTCACATAACAATGCTTCATTACTTCCCATCATCCCATTTCTTCCTTCTGCTCTTGTCTTCCTGTAATTTAAGTAAACAGAATCACATTCACTAATGATCAACTAATGACTGTCATTGTTAAAAAAGTATTTTTTAACTACTCTAATATTGGTAGATGCGGTACACACACAATATTTAAATATAATTTGTTAAATTGCAAATAACAATTTAATTGGTGCCGGCGGGGATCGAACCCGGGTACTGTGAAATTTACAGCTTGCGCTAACCATCTGAGCTACCACGGCTTAATATAATACACACACAATATTTAAATATAATTTGTTAACACTAAATCAAACACACGTAAGAAAATAACAGAAAGAAAAGTAAGTTTGTCAATAGAATAAACACTTAAAATTGCAATTAACAATTTAATTGGTGCCGGCGGGGATCGAACCCGGGTACTGTGAAATTTACAGCTTGCGCTAACCATCTGAGCTACCACGGCTTAATCATATACACACACAATATTTAAATATAATTTGTTAACACTAAATCATACACACGTAAGACAATAACAGAAAGAAAAGAAAGTTTGTCAATAGAATAAACACTTACATCCATGGCCTTTGATGCGCTGATGTAACACAAATGTAGTATTGATAGATCCACTGCGATCAAACGACCATACACTAACTCCATGACTGCACTTGCTTGGTCTTATATAGTACCAGTAAGTAATAATTCTAATCTAAAGAATTTCTGCAGTGGAATTGATAGTAACTTTATGCGTCAACAAGCTTATCT
This sequence comes from Parnassius apollo, assembly GCA_907164705.1. Classification (NCBI taxonomy): domain Eukaryota; kingdom Metazoa; phylum Arthropoda; class Insecta; order Lepidoptera; family Papilionidae; genus Parnassius; species Parnassius apollo. The sequence goes on along the minus strand of CAJQZP010001296.1, from coordinate 610 downwards.
CACATTTTGTTGCTTATCTCAACATTACTTCGTGTCGCGTCTTGTTCAGTATATTGATCACTCAAATATGTTTTGTATAACACAAAATAATGCAATTTAATATTTAGAAATCACTATCATTGATCATTCCTATTTTAGTCATTGAGTAGATTGTACTGTAATAATCTACTAATAGCAGTAATATCATGGATACACTAGATGTACAACAACATCTGAAAAAGATTCACCCCAGTCTAGAAAATAATGTTTATGCTTCCAATAGACTGCCCATGTACACCCACGTGCCAACGTATATAATATGCAATTTGGATACAGATGATAAACCAGGATCACATTGGGTAGCTTTATATCTCGATACGAATGACGTCGGTCAATATTTTGATTCATTCGGACGGGCACCTGTACGATATCATCTAGAGTTTTTTAAAAGAAATTGTAAAAGATGGAACTGGAATGTTGATAGGATTTAGAATGAGTGGACTTCAGTTTGTGGCGAATATTGCTTAATGTATTTGCTATATAAGTTTCAGGGATGTTCAATGCATAGTTTTACGAGTAGGGATAGATATAATTATTTAAAATTGTTGTATCTTGTTTGTTTTTATATCAA